>VZSC01013089.1:77695-201810 GCA_013398225.1 Steatornis caripensis
TTGTACTGGGGAGCCCAGAACTGGACACAGTACTCCAGATGCGGCCTCACCAGGGCAGAGTACAGGGGCAGGATCGCCTCCCTCGACCTGCTGGCCACACTCTTCTTAATGCCCCCCAGGATGCCATTGGCCTTCCTGGCCGCAAGGGCACACTGCTGGCTCATGGTGAGCCTGTTGTCCACCAGCACTCCCAGGTCCTTCTCAATTTTGGCTATTTGCATTTAAATTAAATTAATTAAATTGATACAAAATTTTGGCTATTTGCATTTAAAAACCCCTAAATTCCCAACCAACAAGCCCACAGTTAAAATGTTTCTATGAGCGGCAAATCTTTTAAAAGAACTTAGGTTGGACGTTTTCTGTTCTTCGTTTTGTGCTTTTGCAAAATCCTCAGGTATTGAATCTTGAGCGTGAATTTTAGTTCTCGTGCAAAATTGCGGCTCTTTCTAACCTGCAGAGTTCGACAGAGAACTGCGAAGTGCTGCATCTTCCAAAACGACAGTGGAACTGAATCTGTTTAGGTCGCAGACAGAGTCTTGAGAACTTTGTCCTACGTACAACCCGCTTTTCGTCTGGTTGAGGCCAACCTTCTGGCCTGAACGGAAGTGGCGCACTTCTGTTGAAAACATACTGTGTGTTTAACGTGGACCAGTGAGGTAAGGAAAGTGGTGAGTGTCAGTGTTCGCAAGGAGCAGTGGCAGCCAGAAAGAGGGCGCCAGGCGAGAGTAACGTGGCAGTTTGTCCAGTGCCGTGAGCAGATGTTCTGAGGGCGCTGGCTGGGTGTGTTACTGGGAAGCCATTCGTGCGTGTCAAGTGGACCAGGCTGAATAGACAGAGGACAGGGAAAGGCAGAACTGATTGACGTACAAGCATCTACGGCTGCATCATTGCACCGGCAATTCTACTACATAGACACAGGGTAAAAAAATAACATAGCTTTCGAGGAACGGGACTTGGGGTTCCGTGGGGCATGTTTGTTGTGTGGAGGCGGAGCGGAACAGAGCTAGCACTCCCCAGTCTCCTCAGTGATCAAGAGTATCACGCTGTTCAGTAAAAAAACAAAGCAAAGCTGAGTATTTTGTCACCCTGAACACGGCAGCATCTTGGCCTTAAGCTGACTTAATTTTTTTCTTTTTTTTAACTCTTTGTTAAAAAGGTGCTTTAAACCAAGCAAAAATGGTTTTTCAATGCTGTGACGTTTTGAGGGACTGTTGGAGGAAGGAGCTGCAAGAAGATGACTTGCCTACAGCACAAGACTAGATTTTTTTTTCTTCCCCTATTGATGAAGAAATATAAGCATTTAGAAAGAAATGGATGGAAACTTTGGTTTAGTCCTAATAGCACAATTCTAGTGAGTTGTATCTAAACCCAAGATATTTGTAATGAGCTTTCTCACTCTGCTTTCCTGCAGTCGTCTTTTAGTCAACAGAATCCCAGCACGGCAGGGGCTGGCAGGGCCCTCCGGGGATCCCCCAGCCCCAACCCCACTAAAGCAGGAGCCCCCAGTGCAGGGGGCACAGGGACGCGTCCAGGCGGGGGTGAATCTCTCCGCAGAAGGAGACTCCACAGCCTCCCTGGGCAGCCTGGGCCGGGGCTGGGCACCCTCACCCCAAACAAGTTCTTCCTCACGCTCAGGGGGAACTGCCCGGGCTCCAGTTTGTGCCCGGTGCCCCTCGTCCTGGCGCTGGGCACCACCGAAAAGAGCCTGGCCCCGTCCCCTGGACACCCGCCCTTCAGATATCGCTGAGCACTGAGGAGATCCCCTGCCAGCCTTCTCCTCCCCAGGCTGAACAGCCCCAGGGCTCTCAGCCTTTCTTTGTAAGAGAGTTCATTTGACTGTTTCTGTTTTCATTGGAGAAATCGACAAACTTTAAAAAAACCCCAAAAGTACTGATTTGTGGGTGTTTGGTTTTTTTTTTAAATTTCCTCTTGGCCTTTTGGAATCAGAAATGACGAAGGATACTTTTAATACAACAATTGAGACCTGTGTCTACAGAAGAACTTTTTCACTTCAGGTTTATACTGAAGAAGTTGATCTAATTGTCCTGAAGCCTTCATGATCCGAAGGCGAATAAAAATAGGCTGTACGTTTTTGTTTTTATCATCTCGAGGCCTTTGCAGCTGCCTAAGGCTCCGCAACAAGTTAGGATACCCAATTTTTGCAGTTTGAAGTATTGCAGTACAGTGCATGTCCTTGAGGATTGACAGCACAGAGGTGCAGGGATAAAGAGGGCACATGCAAAGCAAGAAGAGCAGAGACGGATGTGGAAGCTGCATCTACAAGATCTTAGCTGGGCCCCTGAAGCACAAAGCTAAACAGCCGTCTCTCTTGTACTGATTGTTCCCAGAGAAAGGCTTTCCCTGAAAATCTCTGTCCAACACCACCTAATAGGCAAGGTTTATTTCAGAATCGTATTCCAGCTCATTTAAGTTGAGGGACCTTCCCTGTTGCTCATTAATCTCAAGGAAAAATGCAGATGAGAGAAGTTCAGTCGGTGTGCAGCCACTCTAGATGAGTCTGGGCAAGGTCTTTTCTTTCCACCCGCTGGCTGAAGGTCAGGAGCCGTGGCTGTATTAAAGCACCTCAACAGAACAGTGCCCAATTACACAGTCTCTCGTAAGGGCTGGAGATTACGAGACCGTCACTATTGGATGGGGAGAGGTAGATTTCCCCATAATTTGGTGGGAGATGAGAAATGATCGAAGAAAACTGACTGGTGTCGGAAACAAAATGGGGAAGGGACCTTTGCTTTTAATGAAACAGTAATGGCTGCTTTGTGATTCGGCCTGCCCTCTCTTGAAAATAGTACAAAATCGTCCATTAGTGGCACATAGCACTGCAATAAGACTTATGAAAATTATTTATTGCTACCTCAAGCTGTATAGTTCCCTCTTATAAAGCACGATATAGCAGAAATCGGGTAAAGGCCAAGCATTTAGTTCCCAAGTACTAAGGTCCTACCTAATGTGAAATGTATCCCTTGCAATTAAGAGTAGAAGATAACGAAGTTTGTGACAGTTCCTGTTTTTTCCCAGGGAAAGCTTGGCAGTCTGGGGCTGGCCGCAAAGCAACTGATCTCCAATTCATGCAAACCTCAGCTTTGTCCTTATTCCCGAACGTACCTATTAACCTCGCTTTCCTTTCTTGTGAGAGGAGTCCTTTCTTGCAGGCGTTGCTGCATGGGAGTTTGTCTGTGCGACCTAGGAGCGCGTCTCAGTCAACGAATCCGTGTCCCCTCGATGTCCGAGAGCTTCGGTAGGTAACAGCAGGTAGGTGATCGGATCAGGCGAAAGCCTCCTCTTCCTGTGGTCAGCGGGAATTTTGCCGCTGACTTGTTAGAGTCAGGAATTCAGCCCAAGTGTTCTCAGAGATATTGATTATACATGGTGGAAAACAAAACAAGGAATTTTATCAGAAAAACAAGCACAAATGTGCAAATAAAACGGCAGAGATAACAAAGGTCAAAGCTGTTTAATGGGCCTTCATAAAGTTACGTACCACTTCAATCGTAAGTAACTCCTATTTTGGGCATTTCAGTGGGATTTAATAAATAGGCTTGCGGGGAACCTCTGCGCAGGGTTGAATTTCAACCTTCACAAAGAAAATGGGAGGAGGTTAGTTTACATTAGGCATCTGTGTATTTTGTTCCCAAAGTAGCATTTAGGAAAATGGCCACAAGCAGCACATGCTGTGTTATAGCTAGCGATTTAATCTGCAGGCACGAACGTACAAAATCCGTGAGAGGATGAAGTTTTCATTGCTGCCGGTGTTGTATAATGGAAATACTCACAAAAGCCAGAAGGCTGAGCAGCAAGTGGCATTTCAAACCTCTGGGTTTACCGCAGCCTCACGTATTGTGCACGGTGGATATTTTTCCTAGGTTTCTTGCGTTTCAGATGTTTTACTTATCGGGGAAATACGGGGATGGCATTAATGTGGGTGGAGCTAAGTGGTGTTACTATAATGCAGGAAAAAAAATCAATTTATTCTGTGGCTTACAGTTTATTTCATGGTTGGTGAAGTATCAGTTTGTGATGATTATGTTACCCAAGTATGTGGTATACTGCCTCTGTGTCTACTATAAACAATTACTGTATATGGGTTGCATGTGTGGTTATAAGGCGATGGCGCGGTGTGGTACGGCGATTTTATCGGGTTTGGACCGGTCACATTACTCACCAATTCAGACTTTCCCTTTGGTCAAAATCTTAACATCTATGCAAGTCACCCCAAATGAATGTGAGAAAAACCTTTACACCGCGGGTCTGTCATCATATATTCCACCATTGGCACATATTGAATAGGCGTATTATAGTTTGCCCAGTCCTTAAAAGAACTTGTGAGACTCTACCTGTGGAAGGGTTGACTTCTTCATTGTCAGCCGTTCCGTGAAACAAACTGTTGAGGAAAAAACCAAACGAGGTAATTTCTTTAAGAACCTCTGGATAGTGTTTCTTTATGCCATAGCTTGGCGATTCTTTGTGTCATCTCAAGATTGGCGTTTTTCGGCAATGCAAGCCTAAGAGGTTGAACTTCTTGAAAGTGAACAGGGAATTTGCTCTGTTCAGAAACACTTTGAGGTCACAAGATACTGGACTGTAAACACGCCACTTTCTTCTGGGCTAATCCTGGCACCCTTGTTATCTGTTTCCTGAGTTTGTGCCACACAAAAAATGAGTTTCAGAATTGCAAAACCTGGAAAATAAAAGTGCTTCTACTCATGTCCACCCCATTCCTGGATCCTAGTGACGCGTTTGGAGCTGTAGGGTCAAAGACCAGGTGTGGTCCACACCTCGTCCGTAAAGGCAGGTAGAAGCACTGTCAAACCCTGTCTGCCTTTTCATGTGCTCCCGAAGACTCTTCCCTCCCCCGGTGCAGAGTTTTGCAAGTTAAGAGCCAGCCTGACAGGAGATCTGGTATGAAAAGCGGCCCGGTCACAGTCTCTGAAAATAGCCCAACCTCTGCTTTTGGTTAGTTAGGGGAGGAAGGAAAGAGGATACTCAAGTTCCCTCCCCCTGTTCTCCCTTCAGCTTTAATATCTAGGTTTGTCTGATTTTAAACTGGGTTATTTGAATGTCAAACTTTCAATAACACTTTAATAGAGGTGTCCATTAACCCATGCTAAATTACAGCAGAACATCTCTGGAAATACATGTGACATCCACATGAATACCAAATGAATTCATTAGGATCAGTGCTATTACAATGAATACCAAATGAAACCCACAGTGATGGGGACATCATCTTTCCGTGAATAATCGACAGCGTTCCTTTGGCACTAGCCAAACACATCAGCTGTTTGTTTCCACTGATGAGACGTGGCAGTCTAGGTTTTGGCTAGATAAACAAATGATGACACCAATGATCACTTAGTTGGTGGTTGTAATGCTTAATAATCACATCCTGGTATCAGGCATACTAGAAGCAGTGCCGCACTTTCTATGCATAATGAATCCCAAACACTTCATAAAAGGTGATAACTTTCTTTGACCATTGAATATATTATTTATAAAAGTGCTCCATTCCCTTCCCCCTCCCACCTTTGGAGATCCTTTTAATTTTTTTTTTATCAGGTGGACTACACCAGTAGCACATCGTAGACTACGAGGTCTCTTCTTATACATAATTTATAAAACAATTTACAAGTGATTTATTTTTAGCAATAAGATAGAACATGGTGCAAAGGGTTTTGCCAACAGAGAGAGAGACGGTTTGGGAGTAATACTTGTGGAGGAGCCTGGGGTGAAGTGAAATCTCTTTTTCTGTTTTCCCTTGAGGTGAACCTTAAGGAGACTGCTTTTGCACTCATTTACATAGCGCACTAAAAACACACACTTCCCTGAAGTCGCATGAAGTTGTATGGTACCATGTTCTAGATGGCCTTGAAAAATATCCTTGAACTGAACATATTGGTAGTTAGATCTCGTTGACAGATGCAATGAGAGTGGCCTTTCCAGGTGCTGTCCAGTTTATTGACTTTTTCTTTCTGGCTGAAGCTCCTACTGAGTAGTGGAGCTGCTGATGTCCACACAGATGATGTCAAATCCTAGTTTATGATGCGCAACTCGTTGATGAGAGGAAGGACTGTGCTATCTCCTCTCTCCCAGGAGATGGCACTGTTTAAGAGCATTAGCAGAGAACCTTGCACGTCATTAACCTCACATCCTTGCAC
This sequence comes from Steatornis caripensis, assembly GCA_013398225.1. Taxonomy (NCBI): domain Eukaryota; kingdom Metazoa; phylum Chordata; class Aves; order Caprimulgiformes; family Steatornithidae; genus Steatornis; species Steatornis caripensis. The sequence continues at coordinate 83,869 of VZSC01013089.1, forward strand.
CAACCCTGGTTCTCAACAATCAGTAATTAATGAACATCATAATAGTAGCCTAATGGAAGGAGAAACGTAGGTTGATCCAAGGATGGAGGGAGGGGTGTGTTGCAGCAGAACATCTTTGTCAGCTGTGGTGGTCTTTGATTTGAATTAGTTATTGTTTTGGGCTTGTGTGTAGCAAGATGTTCAAAGCTGTTGACCTTGTAGCTTTGTTTCTGTCCAAGCCTGCAACTGCGTGTGCTGCGATAGGAGAACTTATCTCGCTGGCTTTGTCTCATGCTACGTCTTATTTCACTTCAGCCATGGCTTTCTGCAAAAATAAAAGGTCTGTTTCTAAAGGGAGCTTGCCTTGGAACACCGGTAACCAGCACAGCACAAAATGTAATCATGCATCAGTGACAACACGTGCCTATGCTATGACTGTTGAATGAGGTTCTAGCCTTCTCTTTCCCAGTTTCTTCAAAGGCAAGTCAGGAAAAAATGCCAGCTCTCGTTGGCTGCGTGGAAACACTGGTGAGAAGTGATTCCTGCCTGCTGGGATTCACCAACTGGTGGCTTTCAAAATTGAAATTACAGGCTGGCTTTTAGAGCACCGTGGGGTGCACAGACATCCGTAACTGGGCAATATGCCACCCGATCAGCACGCTGGCGCTCTAGTAGAGCGCTTGGAGAGCTTTTTAACTTTTGTCTTGTACATGACTGTAGACAACAGAGAACAAGATTTCGAATCTCCAGTTTCTGTTTTCCATGTAACAGACTGAACTGGTTCTGGCTTTTGGCATTTATGCAACAGAGCTGGGGAAATGCATAGCTACTGTCGGCTTCCAGATGGGATCAAGGCACGGGTGCCTGTGCGCCTAGAGGGAACATCCTCCTGGAAGGTCATCTGAAAGGGTAAACGTAATGTTAAAGAAACTTAACCAGAGCAGTGCCTATCGCGGTGCTGTGACCAGACACTGAAATGACTGTGACGTAAGGTGAGAGTACAGAAACCGGGGGTATTCAGTCATTTTGAGGGTGAGGTTGAATAAAAGCTGAGGAAGAAACTGGAAGCGCAGTCTGGGCTATTCCGGGCTCTGCCTTGTTGCAGAATTCCTTGCGCGCTCTCCACTCCTCTGTGTGTCTCGCCCTGGGCTTCTGGGCTATGACCAAGGTCTCCGTTGTGCAATCCTGGCCTTGAAACAGTTCAGCCTTCCAACTCCTAGGCAACTAATTTCCTACTATTCTATTTGTTTAAAATTAGTATCTACAAAGTTAACTCCTTGAACAGCCCGGACTTTGATTCAGGGAGACTGGGGATGTACACCCTGGAAAACCGTAAATGCAGGCACTCCTTCCCTTTGCATCCAGAATTCAACTGAGCTGTCAGATAACACATGAGAGATGGTTAATAATAAATTAAAAACATAGCAGCCACAGGGAAACGGCATCTCTCCCATCCCCCTCCTCCCTCCCAACTCCCCATCTCTTTTGCTTTTTTTCTACCCCATGGGCTTAATCAGCATCAAAGAGTAACAAATCCAATAAAATGTTTTCCTGAGCCGGGAACCAGCCCGAACTGGATATGCACACACACACCAGCCTCTCTCCCTCTCCCTCTCCCCCACTGCCAGCCCCTTTGCGAAACAGCTGACAGTCGAGGTGAAGACAGAACAAAGGGAGAGATGGGGAATGGTAAATCACAGAGACACCCCCGTCTCTCATCTGGCGTTGGAGAGCTCTGATAGTCCTCCTGTGCTTTTAGGGTACCAGTTCAGAAAGAGCCTTTCCAGCTCCCGACTTGGTTTTTATCCCACCGAGATCAGAGGTTTAGGGGGAGGGGATGAAAGGAGGGGAAGCTTACGCTCGTTTCTACTGTGTTCCCTCCTTTTAAAATTGCAGTTCAAACAAAAGCAGTTCTGACAAACGGCAGCGGGCTGTACGCACGCCTCCGATGGCTTTACAGCCCGGTGTTTCACAAACACCTGCCAGCGCCTCGCTCGGCTGAGAGCGAGCGCTGCTGTGCCAGGCACGCTGCCGGGAGCGGGCGAGGGTCCCTGCGGAGCCCCCTCCCCGCCGGCCCTTTGCAGGCTGCTTCTGTGCAGGGACAGCTCTTGCCAGGGCTGGGGGGGGAGATGTAGGTCGCTGCTGAGCAGGACGAGAACGTGGTGTTGGGCTGGATATTCACGGGTGAAAATTGGCGTGGGTGTATTTGAAGTCAATGGGCTGATGTTGCTTCTTCGTAGCTGAAGATTCAGCCTAAGGTGTCCATGTGTCCTAGCAGCAGTGCGCGGGTACTCCAGTAGTGCTTGTGGCACCAGGAAGTTAAAAAAAAGATAAAATTAAAGAAGAGTTAGCAGGAAGAACTAAGGAGAACGTAGCCTCAGCAAGTTCTTCGTTCTGCGCTGTTCTTTGTGAATCACAGCTCTGGAGACGTCTGTGGCCCCCGAAGCTGTACTATCGAAGCACTTCCTGGTTATTAATCTTCTGAGCGCATCTTCTGCATAGCCTTGCAGAGAGTTGCCATCATTTCTGTCTTAGAGAAGAAAACTGGAGCACAGAGCAAGAAAGGCTGGTGGCCATGCAGAAAAGCCTGTGGCGGAGTTAAAAACACTAAACCACGTAGCTCAAACTCAGCCGTATCAGGTCATAGCCGGGAGAACATCCTTGCCTTTGGCCCGTCTGCCTGAGCCGTAACGCTGTCAGGTGAGCTCGGGTATCGGGTCTGCTTTGTGCTGGGTCCAACTTTCTAACCCTGCTGTTCTGCGCTGGAGCGGAACCGTGCTAAAGGTAGAGATTTCAAGTACCTGACAGATGGCTCCGTCTGCCAGTGTAAATGGACACCTGGAGAGGGAGTTAGAAAGTATAACTCAAGAAGCTTGACTTAGCCTTCCAAGCGAGATAAGATTGGCTGTGCATTTTGCTGTGCATGTAGCTTTCAAATCAGATCCCCCAAACCTGATCCTGTTTCATGTATATTGTGAGAAAAGATCCCATGGCGTTTTTCATAGGAATAGATCTTCTTCTGCATTTCTTGTTCTAGAATGAGTCTTCCTGTGCCTTGCTGTGCTGTGGGTGCTGTCACCCTACTTCATACCTATCTCCCAACAGATAGCTACTCTGCGAGTGAGAATTGTTTCATTTGGACAAGCTAGGTGCAGGGTAAGAGGAGCCTGGGACAAGCTAGGTGTAGGGTAAGAGGAGCCTGTGGCTGCTGTGCTGACCCACTGCATAGGACTGGATCACACCTAGAGCATATACAGTTTTAGTAATGGGAGGCACTGTAGGAGGTGGAGGTGGTGCTACTGATGAAGTGATTCCACCTTAGCAGTAGAAAATGTTTTCTCAGAGAGTGTATTGCCTTGGACACGCTCTCTCTGTAAGGAGGTGGAAATCTCCCCCGTGAGAAGCTGTAGCACGACTGCCCCTGAGAACTACCTGGCTTTAATGAAGGAATTAAAAAAAATACTAAAGAATTCCTACGGAAATACAGATGGCACCTGTATTATGGCCATAATTAATTAACCAATTGATTATCACGGTTAATGCTATTTTAATGAATTAGTTGCAAATAATTTTCAGTTCCTATGGTTTTCATGGGGAGCACATTAATCACGGCAGACTCCTCTGGTTACAGGGGAGTGTGGGGTGTAAATCCAAGACCTGGGTACCTCTTTAACAGAGGTCAGCCAGATGCTCAGTGATCAGACCTAGATGCAGGCAGGTATGGAAAGCTCTCCTGAAGGTCAGAGGCTCTTCAAGTTTGGGAAAATAGTGCTGGCACATTATAACTGGTGGCCCAGAGCGTGAAACAAGGAGGTCTGAAATGACCCAAGACTGGGATGAAATTTCAAACGCTTTCAGGTATGGACTTCCCTGCTATTTCTGTTTTATCCTGGGAAGAAGGTAAAATAATGCATAGTAACTTTCTGTGAAATGTTGGATCGGCTGTAGAGTTTTGATTTTTTTTGGTTTGGTTTTTTTCCTCATGTTAGACCGGGATTCTTGCAGCTGTGTATAAATACAGTTTACTTTGGTGATACTCTGCGCAGGAGAAGTGGCTGTCTAAATGAATCCATTCGAAAGACTGAGGTTAAATCTGTGACGGCTGTTCTTGAATGTCTGCTTGGATGTTATACTTTTTTTTTTTTTAAATTTAGCGTTCAGTTTGCAGGGTTCTGCCCTCTCAGAACGCTTCCAAACAGCGTGATCAACAGAAGCACCAATTGAAGTTAATGATTAGACTTAAACACTTGGATGTAACTGTTTATTTAACTGAGGTGTTGCCAAAACTCACTGATCCACTCCTGGAATTAGCCAGGAGGCATACTGCATGAGTTTGGGTGTTCTGTACAGCTATGCCTAAAGCTCCATGCGAGTGCAATAGATACATCGCTATGCTCGTAGTGTTGATGTGGCGTGGCACAGGGAGCATAGGGTTTTCTACTGCAGGAAATAGTGGATTTGTGATCTGGCTGGGGGGTTTAGTTTTGTTTTTTTAAATGAAGAGACAGCTTAAAAAAGGAAAAAAGTAGTGAGGGTTGATGTGAGGTCTTGGAGAAAAAAATTCTGAACCAGTTTGAGGACGTTGGTAGGCTCTGCGTTTCAGGATATGGTACTGAACAAAGAGAATAAACATGGAAAAAAACCCCTAAACCGGTTAGAAAATATGTTGGGTAATCCACAATGTCAAGCTTGAGCCCGAGGTAGCTTTAAAGTATATGTAACCGCATAAGCATTAATTTGGAAATTGATCTCTGTACCTATTACAAATGGCTTATTTCACTCGCAGCTAAGAAATCCATAGATTTCCCTCTTACATAGCTGAGGGGACATGCTCATCACGGGATGGAGTTTGTGTATTTTATTACATTATTTCTACTCACCCTGTTGGTATAGCAGGTTGGAATGCAGTAAGAAGAGGTATCTTTAATGAATTTAGTGACACGGGTAGATGGAGATCACTGGAAACTTTTTTGTAAGCACAGATACTATAGTTCAGATAATATGTTTGTCTTTAGTGTCTGTTATATGTTGCAGTCTAAAAGGCACAGTTTTGGAAAATGTGAGCCTAATATTTGTTTCCTAAAGCTATACAAAAGTATCTGTTGCTTTTTGGAAGCTCTTGGAAACCCCTGTCCTCTGATGGGATGTGGGCACCCAATTCATGTAACGAATACAAAAGCTTGCGAGTAGTCCTGACATGGCTATATTAAAAAATGTGGGGAAATATTTGTGGGATATTTTTTGGAGTCTTTATACTGCTTTACTGGCAATCACATGAATTTTATATCTGTCATGAAATCTCCTGACATTTCCACCAATATGTTGCAAGGAGGTCATTAGAACAATTACTGAGATGTGGGAAAAGTAGTAGCATTCCATAGCATCAATTGCCAGCACTGCCATCTCTAAGCAATTAAAAACCATGAGAACAAAAATTTGACATTTTTCTGGACTGTGTATCAATAGGGTGCACTCGCTTTTGTTTTTGAGGTTTTCTGCACTACTGTAGCACTGGACTTAAAGTTCTTGAAAAAGATGAAGTTGTTTTGGAAAAATTAAAGTCAATTGAAAAAATCTCAAGGAAACTTTTTTTTTTCATCTGTTAGAACTCACTGACTTCCTTCATGTAAAGATTTAATATAAACTGTGCGATTTTGAGAACTTCCCATGAGAAACAAAGAAGTTTTGTTAGAAATCAGTTTTCTGAGGTTCCGTCAGATTTTCGTTTCAATTACTTGTGAACATGCAGCAAAGAGTCGGTCCAGTCCAATAGGTGGAGTTGGCACAGTCAGTGGGCCAGCCAGCTCAGGTGGGCTGAAGAGGAGTGGGTGTGTTTGGGAACATCATCCTGATGGAGGGCGCTGGAGCTCGCGGGGGGGCAATGGTGTTTCTGGGCTCCCAGCTCCTCGCCCGCCCGCTGTATTGCCAGCAACCCACGGGTTTCACAGGCTTTTAGATCTCAGAAGTCTTTAACTGCCAAATGGCTGCGACAGATTTGAAAATGAATGCGACTCTTCAGCACGGAGTGGTAACGGCAAAATTACTGAGATGCTATTTCACCCTTGCTTGGCAGTGGTGGGCAATGCTGAAGCCAACGAAAATTTTGTCAGGCTTGGGCTGTAGCGACTGAGGCTGTTTCGCTCACTATAGTCCTCTAGGAAGGTATTTAGACATCTGAGAGAGCGTAATTCATTCTGGAAGTGACATATTTCAATATTAAAGTTGAATTTCACTTCCAGGACATGGAGTTGATTTCTGACGCCAGATGGAAAAAATTCCCAAACTTAAATAATTGAATGGAGCTGATATCTGGTTTCCTGACCAGCTTTATTTCTCATGTGGCAATAAGGGAGAGTTCTTGGGAAAATCATCAAGTATTGAAAGAACCGAGGCACGGGCGTATTGGAAGGCTCAGCCAGTCTCCCACTGTCAATAAGACACATAGGGTTATTTCCCTGGAGACTCAGAGCAGAGGTTGCTGATGGTGTGGCCATTAATAAAACCGGAAAAGTATTAGTGAGGTTTGTCCGAGACCTGCTTTGAGTTTGTGGAAACACCTTTCAGTCTTCCCGGATCCAAATAACGTGATTTATTCCCCTGAAGATCTAAATTTGGCAGAAAATAAACCAGACCAGGCGTTCCTCACTCGAGCAACGAATTTCAGTATGTTACGCTTCTGGACCTTGGGTTTGGACTGCAGGAACACGGGTTGGTTCGCTGGCCAGCAAGACTGCTTCTTTGTTGGCGTACCTCTGCGCTTACACGTTGGCGTACCACGCTCTTACATGCCTGACTGTTTCACTGTGTGGGAGCCTGGAGTTGACAGTCAAGTAATAAAAGTGCGTCTGGGTTGCAGAGGACGGGCGTTCGCGGTGGGTCTGGTGGGCTCCTGGTTCGGCACAGCGCGGGCGCGGGGTAGGAGGGTGATGGAGCGGGAGGGCTGTCTGGAGGCACCTGTTACCCGTGAGGAGTGAGCCCCTTCTGCCTTCAACTGAGCAAACCGATCCTGAGCCTCCAGGACCAAACCCCTGGAGCCTTCATTGCTGTTGGAGAGGTGATGGCTTGCACTTTCCCAAACAAAGCACAGCAACGTTTCCTGTAATTTGAAACAAAGAGACAACTTGCTGCTTTGTAAGCTGTGGGTGGGGGAGGCACTGTTGAGTCAGGAAGCCCCCAGAGGGTACTGGCTTTACTGGTTTCAGCTGTGAAATCAAAACACATGCATGAGTCAGGCCAGTGGTTAAGTTCTGCTCACTTTGAGGCCCTGGCTTTGATTAAATTCATGTGTCGTTTTCAAAGGTCCATGTTTAGCTTGGTTTTAGATCGTGCTTGCATAATTAGTTTATTTAAACTATGTCTCATGTTAAATCAGATCTTGCCTTTGGACTTAAGTACAAATATGTAATAGGATATACCTATTAAACAGATGTTTAATCTTAATGACTATGTTCTTGACAATCAATTGAAATTGAACATCTAATAACTACACTCAACTAGACGTGTCTCTTGGCGTTCAGTAAGATACTGTAGTAATAGAATTATAGTAATACAGGATATCATAAGTAACTTATTCGTGGCGATATACCAGTGTTTGTATAATACACATATATAAAATCATCTGAGAAATGAGAAGGCTTTNTAGGATATCATAAGTAACGTATTCGTGGCGATATACCAGTGCTTGTATAATACACATATATAAAATCATCTGAGAAGGCTTTAGCTCAGCTCATCATTTCCCTGATGGGAGGTGGCGGGGGGAAACCCAAATGTTATCCTCTTACAGAGGGAACAATTTGTATTGGCACTCTGCGGTGCGTCCTGTAATAGCACTGTGTCCACAGGTCGCCACCCCGAGTAGTTACTCACCCCGAGTAATCGCCAAAGCAGTGGTGTTGCACTACAAAGCTCTAAAAAAAAAAAAAAACAGGTTTGTGTTCATGTGTACAGAGACTGCTGGGATATTTTTGTCAGACTCAATAGGAAAAAAGGGAATTAAGGAAATTAAAGGAGGAACAAATATAGGTGAGGAAATGTTTGTTGCAGCCAAGTCTGTGTCAATCCTTATTGCATTTGGGCTTCTAGCTGCGTGTAAATACGATACTTCTGCGGTTGAACACCCGAGTCTCTGATTTGAGATTGTAACCATACCAATAAACGAGCTATTTCATTAACATATCCCGCAGAATATCTGATCGTTCCACCAGTTTGATCTGATATTCCTGACTCCAGAGCCTTATATTCTGCTGTTAAGACATGTACAGATGATTTGGTTTATATCCCTTTGTTATGCTTCCGTATCATGTGTGTCTACTGATGGGCATTTGAATATAAAACCAAGTAACAGATTCACAGTGTTCTGTTCAGGATTAGCAAGTATGTGTCAAATAGCCTATTGAAACAATCGAATATTTTGGGAGATGTGCAATATTCTAGGATTTTTTTAAAATTAGTTTTATTTGGTTTTTAGGCCCTAGTTCAAGGAAGCATTTAAGCCCATGCTTAAATCTATCTTTTCAGCAAATCTGTTGCACATGTGTGCAGTATTAAGTGCATGTTAACTAGAAATAAGCTGATTAACTCTTGTTTTATGGTTGGACCTAGTATTCGTTGGACTCTATAGAAAATTTTCCATTGTATCCAATGAGCCCTGAACTAAGCAGTTTAAAAATGTGGTGGAAAGGCAGGGAGAGAGGGTGGGAAACAGGTGGGTTAAAATTAGACTTTGGATTATTTGGTATCTTTTGGGCTAGTAAATATGTATAGAATGGAGATCTTGTTAATGCGAATTACAAACATGTTTCAGAGTCTGTTTTATAGCACATGTACAGTACAGTGATGGACTAGTAACATATGAAAGACATACTGATGGTAGTAAACATTAGCTGGGCATTCTGGTCTCCAGCATGGCTCAAAATTGGGGGCTGATGGAAAGAAGTCTTCAAACTTTTCATGTTCCATAGAAATAATTATCAAGGTCTCTTTTTCGTTCAACTGCCCAGATTCTTCTTTATAAACTAGCTTGGTTTCCCTGAGCATCTCTTTGCCAGTGCATTATGTTTTCCCCACGCCTTCCTGCGTTAATTTTTGTTAATATTGTTGTTGCCATCTTTACGCTTAAAAACGCATGAAGGAGAGAAGCGCGTGCGTGTGTGTTTGTATTCTCCCTCCCCCCATTTCTCATCTAATTCAGAGACTGGAGGGGTTAAAAAAAAACCCAAAAAACAAAAAAACCAAGCCCAAAACCCCAGACACTTTAAACATTTTTTTTTTTCTCTCATGTGCCAGGTTTGCAGTGTAGAGCTAGTGAATTCTCCAGAGCGAAGGCCTATTTTGGTGGCCTTCTCGTAATTGTATTACTGCAGGGCACCTCCAGCTAACACTGCACTGGGGTAAATTAGGCCTAGAACTTGTCAAGAGATTATTTTTACTACTGACTTTATTTATTCCCCCTTGCCCTATATTTAGGCTGGGAGAGGATGATGTTCTATGTTTTGTTTTGGTCTTTTTTTTCTCCCCCTTTTTTTTTTTTCATTCTGTTGGTATTTTTTCCGCAAGGCCTTTATTGGAGACAGTGATTGCAAACACGTTTGCCTTGATATTCGACTCACACTTTAAGTTAACAAGTAGCTCAAAGATTAATTACTATGTACCTTGCAGTTCATAGATTCTATTATGATACAGCTCAGGCAAAGAGAGCAGGGGAAAAATCCAGCTGATTAGCCTGTGGTTACGTGTTAGCCTGTGCTTACGGTCTTTGGTTGGCTGTCACTGCGTGACACAAGAACTGCGACATGGTTTCGGTTTCCCATCTGTATTTATTTTGATGCAGTTGATGAGTTTCTAGAAGTTAAAAAAAAAAACACCATTAGTGGCAATATTTGTCAGGTTAGTACAGTTAAAATTGTTAATGCTTAAATAGGTGAAATAAGCCTTTGCAGCGGCGGCGCGAGGGAAATTGTTATTCGCGTTTCACAGACGGCCGTGGCTTGGCCGTGGCTCGTAGCAGACTTGTGCGCTACCCCGTCCTCCGGGACACAAACGTGGGCTCGGATCTGCGGCGGGCGTGCTCGTGCTTCTGGCACGTGAACCAGAGCGCAGCGTGGAAGCTACACCAGTGCCCTGTTTTCCTGCCCAGCTTGCTGCCTCCAGGAGGGACCATGAGACTTTGAACCTGCACGGCGAGACCGTAGTGCCGTGGCTGGTGGAGTTTGGTGGCAAAGGCAAGTTAAAAAAGGGGTTTTGCCTTAACCTAGTTCAAAAATGGATAGTTCTTAATGATTTTGGATGAGTTCGCTGGTGTCGCTCGCGGTTTGGCCCTGCAAACGCGGTTGGTCTGGAGCAGAGCGGCAAGCAGCTTGCTGTAGTGCACGAAGTGCAGGTGAGAACTGGCAGAGCAGAACTACCCTAAGCTGGCATTGCAGCCGGCGTAACGCAGAGCACGGCTGGGTGGGTCGCGGGTCTGTGGCACTTCTGATTTGGTAGTACCGCCCCTAAAACTAGATTTAGCACCTTCTCAGACTAGCGTGTGGTAAGAGAGGAGCTTAGCAGTGTGTGGAAAGCCCCAGATGAAGAGTTCACCCAGTCGTTCCTCCGTTAATAGCCGGAGTTTTGCTTTTTAAGATTTGCAGAGTGAGACCTGTCGGAAATGTGATTAGAATTTGCTTCCCGCTCTGTTCTCACTGCAAGCAGCTCGCTGCTCCCCTTACTCTAGAGTAAATCAATTAGGACTCAATAAAAGCACAGGGAGGACCTGCTTGTCACTTCTTAAATGTCTCAGCCTGTTTGGAGACTTTGCCTGAATCCCTGAGCGAGTGGGAGCTCTTTTCCAGTGTGAATTCCCCGCATCTATACTTTCCCTGGCTAACAAGAGAAGGCAATATACATAGGACAGAACAGGTTTCTATTCAGCCGTGGAGAAAGCACTTGTGAATGTTGCAGGAAATGAGATCTTAAGTCAGTGCATAAAACAATCTAATCCATCACAGCCCCTAGAATGGCCCCTCATAACTCAGGGGCTGTCATACCCCTTTGTGTGCATGAAGGCAGTTGTGGAAGAAGTGACGAACTGCGCACATATTCTGCTAAATCCGTTCTGGCAGCTGAGGTAATATATTTTCAATGCCAAGTCACATAATTTTACTTTAGCTCATTTGACTCCGGGCTACAAAGCTATTCCAGAAAACAAAGGGATGGTGTTTGAATAATGAATAATAATGAATTTAATTCTGTGGGCTTGTGCTGGGCTGGAGCCTCTAGGAGGTTAAATGCAGATAAAGTAATGGAAAGCAAAAGTTCTACCTTACAAAATAGTACGATTTTACTCTAGTCGCCTTGACTTCATTAGGCGTTGGTACCTTTGGACAGATGCAGCCAGCATCTGAATTTAAAACTGATACGTCGTTAAGTACGATTTACAGATTTACACCTACAAAATAGCCTAGAATTACTCTCAGCATCTCCTTTTTGCTTTCTAGATTTGTGTATTTTTTTTTTTTCTTGTCCTGTTATTTTCTCTTGGTTTTTGATAGATCTAGGCCTTCACAGTAGCTGCAAGGCAATCTGACCGTATCCTTGCGCTGCGATAGACGCACGTGCACTCTTCTTTGGTGTCACCCAACAACCTCAGCTGATAACTCAGTGCTTTTCAAGAAAGAAGTAAGGCAATATTCCATAGTTCTGGGCAAAGAGATGATGGCTGCCTCTGCCTGTGCAACGCCTAACATATACTAGTCCTGATGCTGCTTGACACTTTTAATATTAGTTTAATATTAGTCACAGGTGGGTAAGCAAGGAGAGGGATTCTCCTGTAGAGAAATCCTGGAAGGCAGCTTCAAGGAAGACTTTGGTATTTGTTAATTTGCCACAGACAGGAAATTAAACACCACGGTGGCATTAAAGCCCACCGAGCTCTGGGTGCTTCATTGTACTTTATCCCTTTGAAAGTCCCCCTTTCCTGTAGCATTTGAAGGGACTAGGAATTTGTTTACAAACTGCTTAGGTTGTTCGTGGAGTTGCTTAGCCCTCTCAAAGATTCACACAGGCAGATCCAGGCGAACAGGAACGAGGAGAAGTGCTACAGATGGTTGTCTGGGAGGTCTCTCCCCATCTGGAGAGGAAGCTGGCGAATACATGCACAAGGCTGCCTTAACCTTTGCGTTTCTCACACAGCGCACGTACGTAGTTGTGCTCGAGCAGAGGTGCTATTCCAGCTGAGCTGCTGCTTCTGCCAGCGAGTCCCTTGCTGCAGGGTGGTGTCCTCGGAGCCCGAGCGAGAGCGCGCACGAAGAGGCACGTGCCCAGATCCTGCTCTGAGAGGAGAAGGGCGAGGTGAAAGAGGGGAAGGCAGGAGGAGAGCAGTAGTAGCAAACCGAGGCGGCAGCTGTACGCGGCTTCGCTGAGAGCCTCCCTGGAGAAGGCCCGTGGTCAGGGGAAGAAGGGGACCCACTGCTCACCTGTGCTCAGGGCTTTCTAAGTGGGTATCACGGGGAACGTGCAGCTCTGATCTTTCCTGCGTTTGTACCTTCACAGCGTGGTGCTGCGGCAGTCGGCGCGATGCCGGAGATTCAACGCCATCTATTAATTCACGGCAGAAGAAGAGCAGGTGAAGCAGGAAGGGGAAGCCACCTTTAGAAGCAATTTGATAAGTAGTAAACATTAAAAAGGAAAAAATTAAGAGCTTTGACAGGCAAAGTGGGTTTGTGGAGAGCCGTTTTTGGGACGAGGCGAACAGTGTTTTCTTATGCTATTTAAGAAGAAAATTGATTTATAGAACAGCAATGTGTGGGTCGTACATTCTTTGTCTGTAGTCTGAATGTGGCAATACTTTGTTAATTTGAGAGAATGAGAAAGTGAAGCTGATTATAAACAGAAATGAAAGAGTCATTCAGGCACCATGTGCATGGGACTTCTAGCGAGCTCCACCGGAGGTCCAGGCACTGAATATTTGCAGGATTATGTGTCATCTCGTGGATCTGTTTTCATGTTCCAAGCCATCTGGCATACAGGAGTAAACAAACAGCAGAAAAGATAATAAGTAAACTGCTTTTAAACTATTTTTTCCCCAGTCTTAATACTGTAAGAGCAAAGGACTTTTAATTCCTAAACCAGATTAATTTTAACTTTCATCTAATATTAAGTGAAATAGTAAATGTAACACTTCCACCTCGCAGGAAGGCAGTCGCCTGTTTCTCTTGTTCGCAAGGCTGTGTGCATGCCTTCTCCTAGCTCTAGCTGGGGTGAGCATGTCCCGAGGCTACTGTCAAGTCCCTTAACCAACGCTGATGCAACTGGATGGCGGTCCATAGCCAGCACTAGCGGCTCTGAGCATGACTCTTGGTGTCATCAGGAGAAGCTATGATGGTTTTACTGGAGAACATCCATGGGTTAACGCTGCCTCATCTGACAGCAGCGATTCGCATATGTTGCCTCGTAACACTAAGCACAGAATTCCACTGCGGTGAGGGGAATAACATTGACCCAAACTTGTTTCTTCCCAGGTCTCGCTGAGGAGAGTTTGGTGGAAGGGTTACAGCGTCTACTTGCTTGAATGCACGATGTGGATTCAGCGAAATAGTATCTCAGACTAGCTAGAAAGGTTCTGAATTTCATCAGAAAGTCTCTGAAAAATTTCTACCGTGGCTGATTAACTGTACAGTTGATTTAAAACTATAGCTCTATTAAAGTAATCCGGACGTGTGTAGTTAAGGCCCACTGATACCAATTCATGCCATGTAATTGAGTACTGCATTATTTAATGGTTTTCCTTCTGGTATAATCTCATTTTGCAAGAAATTTCACTCAAAGGGAGTTTCTAGTTTTCCTGGCTATAGAGGAAATCCAGAACATGTCAGCATACAGGCTTCCCAAAAAAAGAAATGAACTTAAGTTCTCATGTTTTGTGGTGGGGAAAGGAACACCGTCGCGGGCATGAAATTACACCAGACAACTGTTACTCCTCACCGTAGTACCTTTGGAAGGCTGTAGTCTACACGTGGCTGTGCTGGGGTTATCACTTCTTCAGAACTCCTTCAGGATCAGTGGGTTAGTCTGGGCTGTGAGAGAACCAGGTGAGTTACCTCAGGGTGCCGCTTATGAGTGTGGCGCTCTGACCCGCAGCTCCCATCAAATAAATCAGACTTACAGTCTTTCTTGCCTCCTGCTGCGTGTTCCTGCACCGTTTTTGGTGTTCATCGGCGTTTGAGAGAAGCTGGGCTGAGGAAGACCGCTGCAGAAAGACTAATTCTCTACTGGTTCTGCCCCTTGGATCCAAAAGAGGAAACTTAATCTACCTTAAAGTATAGAAAGCTAATTAAAACGGGAGTTTTTTCTCTTTGAAGATGGAAGACTTACATGTAAGGTACAGTGAGAAGAACTGAAAGCCCTTTGTCTCTGGTCGGTAAGATTTCCAGGAACTTGAGTAATTTTTTTAGACACTACCTGAAGTATCCTCCCATCCTAGACCACTGTCAGGGTTTAAACCTCCTCCAGCAAAGGAAAGAAGGCAAAGCCTTTTGAAGCTTCTTGGTGTTGACGTTCTCATTTTGGAAAGGTGTATAATACCTTTTAACATTTTTTAATGGAATCAGAAATGTTAAAGTGAAGGAATAGGCTCAGGGGTCAGGAATCGTCTTGGTACGCTTGGGTGCTCTGTTACCGTGTTGGTTCTTCGCATATGTCCAAGTCGGTGTTTGTTTATGCCTGTTTGATCTCATTTCCCAAAAGTGTTTCCCAAACTGTACTCAGACAACAGCTGAGGGAAGGAACCTTCTGACTGAAATGGAATCCCTCATCCAAGATGAAATAGGATTTTTTTTTTTTTTTTTTTTCAGTAAGCTGTTTCCTGGCAAGGTTTTCCTGTGACATTTGCTGGGAGGGTAACCCATTAATTTGAATCCAAGCACCAGCGGGAGCTAATCTGGATGACACTAGATCATGCTTGGCATTTGTTTCCACACTGGTTAGGTGCCATGTGAAATATTTCCAGTGTTGACCCATGTTTCCAGCTTTGGAAGCCTTGCTGGAAAGTGCAGTTATGCTAGAAGAGTTGTCTGATGATTTTTTTTTTGTTAACATGAATAGTCCAATGGAAATTTTAACTAGTTCGCAGAAAATTCAGGTGCAAGCACAATTTCACACCTGTGTCAGTACCAAAATGAGGAGCTGGCACACAGTTGCTGTCACTGTTATGTGTTATGTTTATTGTGGAAACGCTTAACTTCCCATTTGAAGAGGAGGATTTTACTCTGCTATGTCTACATATGCAGCGTAACCTGCTCTTGAACCTCACAGAATGCCTCACCGCAGCCTGTATCTGCACATAAAGGGCTCCTAGAATGAGCTGAGTTGTGGTCCTCGGGGAATATTGCAGAGCTATGCCTGGAAATAGCGGGTCATGCTCAGAGCTGGCACTCCACATAGCGTTTTGTAGACTTAAGTAGCCGCCAAGATTTAAAGACTGGGCAGGAAAATATTTTTATTCTGCATTCATGTGAGCGAATAGCTGCTAGTCCGCTTCCCATGGGCATTGATTGGGTTTAAGTGCTCTTCCCAATACGGAGTCATGGTATGTGATGAGAAAGCTTTTGGATTACGTGATTACGTACCAGTTTTTATTCTGGTACAGCGCAGACTGGTTTGTTTCTAAGGACGTGATGTTAAGTACTTTGTATGTATTTTAATTTCTATTTGAAGAAATAATTATTGGAAATTTACTGATGATGGTGATGAAAGAGGAGTGGAGGAGTAAATGGCTAAAGCAAAAAACAAAAGGTCTTGTCTAGACAGTTTAATGTGTGTTGAGATGCAAAGGTGAGCGATGAAGGTGCAACCTCTTTGGGAAGCAGATTTTCTGGTTGTTCTCTCCATTTTGCAGTGCCTTGCACGTGGGGCTTCTACATGCTACTGCGTTATAAGTAGTGAATGACCATGAGATGGAAAGACAGAGCAAGAATAACAAGGAAGTCGAAGCAGTTCCCCGAGATGGCTGAGTTGTTCCGATTAGTTGAGCGTTGGTGGAAGACAACTTTCTCGCTGTGTTGGAGAGTTGCATCAGGTTACGGATGGGACTGGTGAACACTAGAGCAAAGAAATGGGTGGGACCCATCACCAGGGACAGGGGCAGAGAAGAGAGACGGGAGGGATGCTTCCCCATCTTGGTGGCTGATATTTGTGGCCGGCAAGTGATACCGGCTCATGTATTTGTGGAACTGATTTATCTGGGCTCATGGAAGCTGAAACTGAGTTTTCTGATGTGCAGTCCTTTCGCCGCGTCCTCTATTAAAACAACAACAACAACAGCCACCTGCGCTTTTAAGAGCAAGGAGAAGCTTCTTTGCCCTGTCTGTGGGCTGGTGGGAGGAAGGACAAGACTGAGGAAAATTTCCTTGGAGGAGCAAGGCTGGAACAGACCCAGGCCCAAAGTAGGCATTCCTAAGTGGATTTTTAAGCTGCAGTTTTCAGCCCCTGAATTCTCATCTTTGTAATTATCAGACTTGGGTGACGAGGAGTATTCTGCTTCTTGAATCGCTGTAAGGGAGAAATGTTGGGATCCCAACCTGTTGTTGCATCCCAGGATAATTTCTAGGGCAGAGTCTTAGAATTACCCCACTGCCAGTTCTGGGACCTGAGAATTCAACCCGCTTGGCTCTAGATGATTAGCCCAAAGTACGGTCAAGATTTTTGAGTGACAGGGTGAGCTTTAACACATGCTCATTAGTTTTGAAAATCCCTGGAGTTTGGATATAAAAGAACCTGCTTTTCCTCAAATAAAGGGAAACGTGCAAACTGGTTTCCCTTGGAATTGCTCCGGTTCCAAATTCATCCTCGGTTGCAATCAGTTGACTGCTAACACCAGCAACTGCATTAACGGTAAATCCAAACCTTCTTTTGACCAGCTTTGGTTATCTCAGGCCTGATCTAATGCCTTTTGAGATCAGTGGGACTTTTTCAGTTCACTTCAGTAGAAGCTGGGTCAAACCCGTATTAGATGCCTGTCACACTGGTACCTAAGCAATTTGTAATTCCAATGAGACTTTAGGTTTGATTAAGAAATCTTTAAGATTGCTTTTGTGTTTAAACAGCCCATTTGTAAACGCTTCTTTCCCCACAACAATAGTAATTGGATATCCTCAGTATCCCGTCATTTCATTGCAAGATGTTCCACTCTAAGAAAATAATTTCCAACCCATGTTTCTTTTCTTCTTTAACTTAAAAGAGCTTCTTGTCGTCTTTGTGGTCAGTGCAGTCCATTTGTAACTGTCTAGTACGAACTGCAGTCTGTACGTTCTTATCTCCCTTGCTTTGTTTTTCTGTACCAAACTGTAAGCAAGCCCCGAAGTTTGCTCAGATTAAGGATCAAACAGTGAATTTCTATTTCTTTTCTTGCAAATTCCTGGGGATGGGGGGAATCAATATGCTAATGCTCTTGCATCAAGCTTTCACATCTATGCAGACATCAATAGGCAGCTGTTCCGTGCTTTTTAGCATTTTGGGCCAAGTTTCTGATTTCAAACAGATTGATGTAAAAACAGAGGAACTTCATAGGAACTTCTCTGGATTTACACTGCTTGCTCAGACTAGGTCAAGCTGTTACATCAATCCAGGATCAAAATGTTTATTTTCACTGACTATTAATAGAATAATTAGAATTCGATTAGGAATGGGGTATCTGCACCTTCGTAGCCACTTCCTAGAGAAATTAAAACATAATTTTGTGACACTGTGTGCTGCCCAGTATATCTAGCTATTCTTATTTGGTAAACGTATGTGAAATAGTGCTGCTACTTCACCAGTTTAATACAAAATAAAATCCTTTTGAGTCAGAGTAATGTCCTCTGCTTTATATTTGAAAAAGCAATTGAACTCCGTGATACACTATGATTTGCAATAAAGTTGATCAGTGTGATCTACCTCCACAAATTGCAGAACGTAGCAATCACATTCTTTTGAGTAATACTGTTGTTTTACCTTGGAGTACATTGCTGTTGTTCCTGGTGTTAAGTATAGCATCTTAAGACTTTTTAATAGAAAGAAACTAAATGAAAATTGATTGATAAAAGCTCCATCAAGGTGTTTATTGTTTTTGCCGAGGGGTGAAGCAGAAACTTTTGAAAGCCATGTCATTTGTATTAGATGCTGTTTTTTCAGACTGCCCGGGCGATGGAGACCTGAACATAAAGGTAGGAAATTGCTTTTAATCATTAATAACTTGCGCAGGGAGCTTGTAGTACAAGGTATAGCGTCCACCTTCATGCTGGATAATGATGATTTGCTTCAAAAATTCCCATACAAAGGTGTAGTTGAAGATTGCGTACGCAGTCTTAGCACTGAAGTTGGCATCTACGGCAGCTTGAAGCACATGCAAACAAAAGAGAAAATACCTGATAGTATACTCCAGCTACATTAGAGAGCAGTGTGGTAGTAGAGACAGGATGTGGTTTAGTAGCAGTTGCCTGTAGGGCTTTTAAAGATCTTAACCCTTTGGAGCGGGGCCTGAAACAACTCCTGTCTCCCTGGTTCTTGGAGTGTTCTGGTTTGATCAGGGCAGAAACAAATAAGAGAATTTTAGTGAGAGTAAGAACTGTAAATGGTCCTGTTATATAGGGAGATAACATCCAATCCGAGAGGCCAAAGTAACAGGAAAGATTATGTTAGCGGAAGGAGCCTTAAGAGAATTGTGGGAGGACATTTGTTCTTGGCTGTCGTGAAGGGACACTGGCCTGAAAACGCCTACTCCAGACAGTAGTTTGCTGCATGACTGCCTTTTAACCCCGGCTGCCAAGGCAAACACGAGTAACCAGCTCAGCTGCGTAAGAGTGAGCAGGCTGGAGCTAAACATGTTGATTTTGGGGTTAATTTCATGCTGTACAGGGGTTATTTTCCCCCAAAGTATCCAAAACTGAAACATCTCTAATTCTGAAGTGCGAATGCGTATGGCCAGAAACTTATTTCCTGCTGCCCATCATCCACGGAGGCAGGGAAACCAATCAACTTGCCTCTTTGGCTACTCAAGATAATTTTGCATTCGCAGGTCTCCAGGGGCTTTTAGCTCTTCAGGATTGTGAAGTGATTTGGGCTGTGCCCACTCATCACATGTTAAAGGTAATCGTTTGAAATGATGAAGGGTAGAAGTGGGCCTGGCCTTTCTGTAACCAGATACGCAGACAACAGCCACGAGGGCTGCTCACGTTGTCTCACCCTGACCGTCGTCCATGTGCTGGGACCGTAGTGGAGAGCTGACCCTTGTTAGTGGTAAACTCTGGGCGCACAAGTCATGACATCCAGTTCCTGGTTTGAAAAGCCTCCAATCTAAATGGAAAATCAAACCCAAATTGGAAAAGGTTTGGGAAGACGGCAGGTGATGTGGCTTGCGCAAGACCAGTGCAGCTTTGGGGGCAGAACCAGAACTGAGTTCTGGAGTCTGGTGCAGCAGAGATTGCAATGTATTCACTGGCCGTATTCCTTACTTGCCAGACTGTAGTTGAATTTCTCTGCTAGTTCTGCTCTGTTCTCACAGATTGAGGATGAATAATTTTGTGCCTGTGTTCCTGGTGGTTTAAAGGGTTTTTTGTTTTGTTTTGCAATATAGACACCTTAGAAATGGCATACAGGCCGAGACTGGTTCTTATGGCCTATTGGGAAGGTAACTATTAAAACTACCTAGGAACTGTCCCAGCTTTCCCCTCTACCTAAGATGAATTTCCCTTTTTCCTCTTAGGTTGAAGAAAGAAAAAGCGTTTTGTTGAATTTTCCAAGAGCAAAATGAAAAAATTTCTGTTGAACAGCATGCTACTTCATGTTGGAACATGCCATTATTCATCAGTCAAATAATCTGGGTTAACCACCACCCCCCCACGTCCCCCCAGCTTCAGTTCTAGAAAGGATACTTGTGGTCAGAACACAGATTAACAAAACTCAGTAATCTAAAAGTGAAAACATGGATTCTTTGTTTCCATACACTATATAAATCCATGTAAACTAATAGATTTATTTCCTTTATACTTCGAGAAGGAAGGAAGGAACTGTTGAATTGGAGAAAGTTCAAACACTGTAGTGATAAAATCGACATTACTGTGTGCGCAAGCAGTGTGTGTATTTAACGTTATTCTATTAGCTTTACCATGTTTTGGTTTTGGCTTTTTGAACTTGTAGATAGTTTCTGTAGCCCTTACTCAGTGTCCATCTGTGCTTGTTCAGAGACGAATACAAAGAGTTTAACAAAACTTTGTAGCTGTGTTGTACAACATATCTTTTGTGATGGGGTATCAGGCCGGGTGTTTGAGAAATATAAGTTTTCAGGCATAATGGCTCAGCGTGTACAAAGGGTTGTAGTGGCCATGCACAAATTAAAACAGGCAGAAATGCACCGTTGAGATGAAACTCTTCCAAGGTCGGGGCTTATGAATACACTGCATGTCAGCTGTGCTAAGAGCTGGCAATGGGACTTGAAGTAAACATATGACAAACACATGGAAAATATATTCCTTTGCTTTGCATGCTTGAAAAATGGGTGATTCTCAAGTGCTACTGCCTTTGAGGGCTATAAGATAAAACATTGCAAGGTTCAATGACTTTGAGATGGGAATCCTGGGTACAGCCCAGATGGAGGCCTGACACCAAAAGCTGCTCTTGTCTTTGAACATTATTGGCCCCAAAGAATTGAGATTCCTTTTAGGTTTCCCCCCACCCCCTTTAAAAAACAATATGAGTGCAAACAGTTTCCACTTGTTTTTGTCCCTTTGCCAACCTGCGGTTTAAGCACCGAGGAACATGTGCTTTAGGAGAGGATTGGCTCACGCGTCCTCTTGAAGTCAATGGCACGGACTCCAAAATTTTTGGGGAAGTGTAAAAAGTCCATTTTAAACTGTTGCTAGGTTGTTCCAGTGCAGCTATCTCGGTCCTGGCAGAAAAGATGGTTTAAGAAAGTTTGAGCGCACCGGGCCCCGTTCTCAGTGCNAGCCCTTACTCAGTGTCCATCTGTGCTTGTTCAGAGACGAATACAAAGAGTTTAACAAAACTTTGTAGCTGTGTTGTACAACATATCTTTTGTGATGGGGTATCAGGCCGGGTGTTTGAGAAATATAAGTTTTCAGGCATAATGGCTCAGCGTGTACAAAGGGTTGTAGTGGCCATGCACAAATTAAAACAGGCAGAAATGCACCGTTGAGATGAAACTCTTCCAAGGTCGGGGCTTACAAATACACTGCATGTCAGCTGTGCTAGGAGCTGGCAATGGGACTTGAAGTAAACATATGACAAACACATGGAAAATATGTTCCTTTGCTTTGCATGCTTGAAAAATGGGTGATTCTCAAGTGCTACTGCCTTTGAGGGCTATAAGATAAAACATTGCAAGGTTCAATGACTTTGAGATGGGAATCCTGGGTACAGCCCAGATGGAGGCCTGACACCAAAAGCTGCTCTTGTCTTTGAACGTTATTGGCCCCAAAGAATTGAGATTCCTTTTAGGTTTCCCCCCACCCCCTTTAAAAAACAATATGAGTGCAAACAGTTTCCACTTGTTTTTGTCCCTTTGCCAACCTGCGGTTTAAGCACCGAGGAACATGTGCTTTAGGAGAGGATTGGCTCACGCGTCCTCTTGAAGTCAATGGCACGGACTCCAAAATTTTTGGGGAAGTGTAAAAAGTCCATTTTAAACTGTTGCTAGGTTGTTCCAGTGCAGCTATCTCGGTCCTGGCAGAAAAGATGGTTTAAGAAAGTTTGAGCGCACCGGGCCCCGTTCTCAGTGCCGGGCTGATGTTTCTCCTTCATCATCCTCGTTGGGCTAATGCAGTCATTTGTGGATCTAATCCTTGAGTTTGATCTTTGAGGTGATCAGGGCTAATATCTGCACTTCACTTTCCTCTGTTCATTTTACAAAGTTGATTTATACGTGGCATCATTTCATACTGATGCCTTGCGTTAGCAGCTGTGGGCGGAAGGGCACGTAAGGGTGTGAAAAAGTCTAGTGCAGGTACCAGAATCAACCCTCAAATGATATGTCTGGTATTTTGTGATACTTGTGCTGTTTACGTGGTTTTGGAGACACGAATCAGCTCTTAACCTTGTTAACTGGTTTGGTGTTTGGACACAGTATGTGTATTCCTGTACGATGATCCATGTCTCTGGGGGTAACGTATGAGAGAGGCAGGGTGTAGGAGGAATACACTGACCCTCGGCCCCCGTGGGAAGCGTGGTCGTCACAGAGAACAGGGGACTGCTGTCACTGCAGCCCAGGTGACCTAATGACTTGTGGGCACCAAAAGGAACAGCCGTCCTCCACTCCCTCTCCTGCCCCTGTGCCCTTCCCTGTAAGGAGTTAATTCAGAAAAATGCTTTTTAAAGGCTTATTTTCGTATTGTTTTGTCTCCCTACACCGCTCGTTGAAGGGGTTCTGCAGTTCATTACAGGGTACCACGCAATCTGGGGGGAAGTGGGACCTCCCTTTCTGGGGTCAAGGTTAAACCACGCTCTTGCAGGAATAGCTCAAGCCTCTGTTCTGGTCCCGGCTAGGCTGGCGGTTACAGCAAGGAAGGTGAGAGACTTAGCTTTTACCTTCCTTCTTGCAGTCTTGCGCCAAATAGGGAATGGAGAAATTGGGTCGCAAGCCTTTATTTTTTCCTGCTCATTTTCTGTTATTTGTTGTTTTTCTTTTAAAGTAGACTTCCAGGCTGAATGTGATTTTCCTGTGGGAGTAGATGCTGACTTCTGTCTGCATTTTTATCTCTGTAGTTGACAATAATAAAAATTCCAAACAACATCCCCCACATTCCCTGCGTTGCTGTTGTCACGTTTTCTGCTGGTTGACCAAGTCACCTCTGCGGCCTTAATATTTGGGTACATTTATTTTGCAAAGTGCTGGGAGCCGCACAGCTTGTTGGTGTTTTCAAAAGCTTTCACAAAAGCTGTTGAAACACCGCATGTTGCACAGGAAAGAATTTAGGAATTTTCCACTCCCACTCCCCAACTGTTTTCTAGTTTAGTGCTTGTGTTTCTCTAAAGCACCCTGCAAACACCTCCTGCCCGTAGGGGATGGGAGAGAGCCCGAGGAAATCACTCACGCAGTCTTTCTTTCCCTGAAATGTCACTTGCCTATTGGGATCCTGCGTGCTAGTCCTGGGAAGATTAGGTACGTCTTCTCCTTCGTACGCATAACCCTTTCAATAGAAGTGAAATCACAAAACGCTTAGAAGGGTTTCCTCTGTGGAGGTGAATCCTTCTCTTTTCCCATTCCTCCCTTGCCCGTTTCCTCCTTCCACCCCCAGGTATTCCAAAGCATTGCTTGCCTAACCGGTAACTTTGTTTTACCTGGTTGAAGATGGAAAAAAATATCCAACAACAAAAGAACGGCTTGAGGGCGACTGGTTTTGGGAACAACTGAGACAACAGGATTAAGCTTAACTTCAGCCTGCAGCTGATGTGTGGCTGGAAGAGGAGCAAAGTCTCTTCTGGCCAGAGGAAGGAAGAAACAAGAGATGATTCTCGTGCTCTTTTATAGAGGTGTTGCTGATGCTATTGAATCTGTGGCTCAGGGTCTAAGCGATGTTTAAAAAGCTTATTGAAAGACAAGGACTTTTTAGGGCATGACCATCTCTGACAAACGTCGCAGCCTTTCTCTTCTGCAAGGTCTTTCCACTGTTAAATGATACAGCAGTGATACAGCATCTTTTCTACTCGGTTTTCAGCTGACAAATCAACAATTTCAACTTTTATTAAGAAGATAATGCCATTAATTGCTTGAAAACAAGACAAATAACAACATAATGTTCAACTTTAGAAGTAAACCTAGGTCAGATGGAGTTTTTATTTTTCCAGTTCCCATCCCTTTCCCAGGCAAAGGGAGACATCATAAACTCCACTCATGATTTTGCTGTGACTGTTTATTCTAAGTGCTTGGTGTTGCTTGCACACTACGGTAGCAAGTAGCCTCTGAATGAGAAAGAAAACGAAGAGAAATCACATTTTGCTTTAGAACACCATCATATTTTTAATGCAGCCTTTGTTTATTTGACTGTAAATGTTAGCCTTTTTTTTTTTGATACTGGTCTCCTTGTGCCATAATGCTATGTGTAAGCTATTCATCTCGGTCATCTGTTCTTACAATGTGGTGTAAGATGGTTCTGATGCTGGAAGAGGGAAGAGAAGCCGCTCTTTGCATCTTGAGGAATCCCCAGGAGCCAGATGATATAGCTCCCTCCAAGCACTAACTTCTGTGCTCCAGAGTCCTGATTTTGAAAGATTCCATCTTGCAGAAGTGCCAGACCATGAACCTTGGCAAGCGTGAGCTTCTACACATTTCCAAAGTGACATGAGAAATAAAATTGACTAAATTAACCACTGAACCCACTTCCCCTTTTCTACATCTTCAGTAATAGCAGTAAACATCATTAAGACCTTTCACTATTAAGTCAAATATGAAGTGTGACTAAAAGATGATTTACACTTTAAAAAAAAAAAAAATCTGATAAATGAAATCCCAGGCTGGATGCATGTAACGTAGTAGTTCAGAAATTCACTGCCCTTCATTTCAACCCCGTGTTGTACAAATCAAATTGCAAATGAAGCCTGCTTCTGTGCGATGGTGCCAACCATCTGATAGGGAGATCTTGGCTGGCCGCTCCTCGTGTGTCTTAAGGGGAGGTAAGACATGAGTATTTGTGATTTGTATTACTTTTTGAAAAGACCATTCTTTTACGCCTTACAAAAACTACTTGACCAATTTTAAGGTTGAATCAGTTATCACAGGGGCTTTTCTCTCTCAGGACTGTTAAGCTTTTGTCTCTCTGAGTTTATCTTAATAATCGTGGCCTATAACTGGCTTCGCTTTGTTCCTTTTTATGTTTTACTGTGTACAATTTGGAAACACCCGATTCTGAATGGAGCTGTGATTGAGAGTGTTTTAGGACGGTCAGGGGCACACAGAATATTAGCAGAAAGCCGGCGGTACCTCTTAATTTCCAACAAAGTCAGCGTTTTTCCTTGCATCCAGACCCTAGGTTGCAGCTTTATTTCAGGTTTCCTTCAACGGCTGTACTGCTTGGACTTTTGTCAAAGCAAATAAATAAGTAGAAATTTGTTATTTTAAATTTGGCCTGGGCCCTTTTCTGTTCAACAGTATACCACTGCAGGCTGCTACTGCTGGGGAGAGAGGGCCGATGGGTGGGTGGTGCTCGCGCTGCCTGCACCCCTGAGGAACCGAGTGTGAAGCTGGGGCTTTCGTGCCTCCAGATATTCTTGCTCTTCATACTTTCGGGCTCAAAAAAATTGTCTGAGTTGGAAGTCAACATCGTTCATTCCTCATTGGTTTCTGCGCAGTTAATGAGCGTGAATTAGCACAAGGATGAAACAGATATGTAGTTTTTATTGGGTTTTTTTGTATTGTATTGTATATTTTATTGTATATCGGCTCGTATCAGGGAGAGGGGTTGTTTGGTAAAATTCCCTTTGGAAATTTTATCATTTTAGAACCAAATATATAATTTCCATAGGTGAATAGTTACACTAATTATTAAATGTTCACGTAGTGTTAAAAGTTTTCTCAAAGCGTGTAGCTGCCATATGCTAATGGCAAGGTGGTTAATGTTATTTATTCTAGGCTACGTGTTTTCTAGCAAGATGAATTTGTAGAAATAATTTTGTGTGTGTGCATAGCGATCTGTAGTCATAGCAAGTAATTTTTCAGTTTCGTGTCATCTGTTGGAACCTAGTTTTGAGGACCTGTGTTTGCTTATTGCGCCTGTAATCCCTGTTTACTGAGTTTATTAGACAAACTCCAGAAGCCTTGATATGCCCAGGTTTATAAATGAAACTTGCAGTTAAGCAGAGCTTGGTCCTTCAGGGGTTTTACAGCACCCTTTGTACTATGAGGAGTCAAGTGAGAAGGGTACGCAGCAAGCGAGAGTACTGAACGGCACGACTGCAGGACGGGATGTCTCCACAATGATATCATTATTAGCAAAGTGTAATTTATCCAATTAGCTGATTCCATTAAACAGATTCAATTGACTCTTTTTCTCCTGCCACATTTTAATGTGTTTGTATCTCGAACGCGTGAAGGATGTTTTGTTTGATATGACAGCTTGCTTTGTGTGTAGCTACCTCTTTATTTCAGTCCAATGACTGACAAAGGATAGGCGTGGGTCTCTTTGATGTAGCGTAGGGAATTATTTCCTGATTTGACATCCTAATTGATTGGGGATTTCTTATTAAGGAGTTTTGATCCTGAATTGCTCAGCAAAGCAGCGTTGGTGCATTGCAATGGGAGAATAAAAAAATGAAGATGTCAGGATGAATCAAAAAAGGGAAACTATTAAGCATACTTTTCTGTACTGTGATTATCACGCAGGGTTAATAATCTTTTTTCCTCTCTTCCCATTGCCTCCAACCCTATGCTTCGGTTTTCCCGAAGTGGCTTCCGAGCTTCTTTTCAAAGAAAGTAGCTCCTTTTTAAAGAATTTTCAAATAGTGCAGTTGAAAAATATGAAGTTTGTTCACGTAAGAAGTTGGCAATGTGCATATTTTCACTATAAAACTAAAAACACATTTTGAATTTTGGATTTCCCCCTCTATTTCAATAGCAAAGGGAAAAGAAAAGAATTAGGATGGTAAATGATAGGGGGCAGAAGGTAGAGAGCGGAAGGACATTGGAGAAGGTCACCTGCAATCAGACCAGAAAGCATTTGGTTGATGGGGTGTGATGTGCTGCTGCGGTGCGCTTTCACGTGCCCGTTTTTGGCACCGGTGCCCACCGCGGTGCCACCGCTTCTGCTGTGCCAGGCCAGCTGGGTGAAAACCAGCTTGGCTAAAGCCGTTTGTACCAGTGCTCCCTTCTTGCCCGACCGCTCAAACTTTGGCAATGTTCGAGCTGGTATTGCCATCAGAAGAAATATTTGGCAAATTACGTCCTTAACTTTGAGACGCAGCCAATGTATTTCACTGTTGGGCAGAAATAGTAATATCGTTGACATGCAAGCAGGAGGGGGAAGCACAGGCTCAGTACAATGACGTCCTTAAAAATTTGAACAAATCAAGTGAATTGGTTATTTTTACAGTGATTTTGCTTTAGGGGAGAAAGTTACTCTGACTTCTGGAAGGAGCTGGATATTCCAGCACATTCCTGCATTTCAAGAAATGGAAAAATATAGTGATGATGATGCTGATTGTTTTTAAAATGAAACTGCCTGTAGTTATCTCTAGAGATAATAATCCCCTGCTGGTTTAGTGCTTCCTTGATTTTGTTCATATGAATGTGGAGAATGAGGCATTGCAAGGCTGCGTTAGCTCCCCCACGCCACCTCCGAGTAACGGTGTCTCATCTCAACCACGTTTCAAAATACGTCTTCTAAATCAATTCTGTGAGGTTTTGCAGGGCTGCTTTTGCTCACTTGTTTTTTAATACTGGACCAAAAGCTTGACTACAGGATTGTTTTTTTCTTCACTGATTTTACCTTTCTGTTGGAAGCTAAGTAACTTTGCCCGTCTGATTTGCATGGCCCGTGAGACCCTATGGGATGTCTGTACGTTGGGGTGTTTTAGCACTCGGAGGACAGAACAGATGCCGCCTGGCACCCAGGTATTCAGTTACCGCTGTGCAAAGTGGCTGTGGTGCTGATCTCGTAGCTTTTTTTCCTTTTACCTGAGTGCAAATGGCCCCATGCGAAGGATAAGGTTCGGGGTTTGTAGGCTTGTGTTGGTTTTGCGTGTAGGAACCTGGGTACAGCAGCTCTTGATGACTCATTTGACCGTCACTTCTTCTTAGGGGCAGTTTGGTCTTCTATCTACCTTTTAGTTTTTTATGCAAAGATCTGAAAGTACTTTTTAATGATTCAGAGTAATTATCTAAATTTTAACAGTGTAGAAAATGGAAAAGAAAGTGGCGAGAAGCTAAACGTGCGAGTCCCTGTTGCTTATAATGACAGCAGGATCTAAACCAGGTTTGTCTCGTTCCCACTCTTGCGTAGTTACTTTGAGACGATTGTTTTACGTGAGATTTTTGTGTGTTTACTTCAGGCGTGCCTCATGGTTACCCCAGCTTGTGGTTTTTCAAAATCAGTAGCAGCTGAATGTGCTGTTAAAAACAAGATGTTTAGAGCTGCTTTTCGAAAGAAAGCTTTTGCTTTCCCCACAATTTCATGTTAAAAAAAAAAAGTCCCTCCGTGTTCCTTCACAGATTGGACATACATTTCGAATGTGGGCGGTAGAAGACGGAACAGTGTGACGGGCATTACGCTAGCAGCACGCGTGTTGTTACCCCGGTTAGGGGCCAGACCACCAGAGGGTGACAATTTGCTGCTGCCACCAGCCGATGGAGTTGGTCCTTGGGCTGNGGACATACATTTTGAATGTGGGCGGTAGAAGACGGAACAGTGTGACGGGCATTACGCTAGCAGCACGCGTGTTGTTACCCCGGTTAGGGGCCAGACCACCAGAGGGTGACAATTTGCTGCTGCCACCAGCCGATGGAGTTGGTCCTTGGGCTGAAGTGATGGATGTCAGCAAAGCTCTGCTCAAACTCCATGCATTTCCACATTTCTACTGAGACAATGTGTATGTGAAGATGGAAGTCATGTGTAAAAGTGCTGCCGTGTATAGGATAGGTTAGATACACTCTGGAATTGTATTCGTAGAGTTGAGTAGGCTTCTTTTCTCTAAATTATGTCAGTATAGCACAGCTGATTTCAGAGCCTGAATATGACAGCCCTTGATTGGAAGAAGCATTTTCTCCAAATTTCAAGTTAAAAAGAGTTTAAAGTGTAAAGTGGGGGACAGTCGCAAGGAGGAAACCCCGCGGGAGTCTGACGTGATCTTGCCAGGGTATGAAAAGCCACCAAGGGGTTAATCATCCCCCACTGCATATGAAATGACAACAAGCTCTTGGCAGCTTTCCCCATTCTTTATATAACACTTCCAAGCGCTGAAGCTTGTATCCTCCTAATAATGCTTTTAATTTGTGCTCTGCTGGGGAGAGGCCAAGATTTAATCGAAATCATTAGAATGTCTTTGCTTGAAGTAGCTGAGGGCTTGTAGTGAGCTGGAGGAGGTTACTTCAGAATAATTAAAAGAAATACATAAGGTCGTCATTGGTGTCTGAGCTATTCCAGACACCAGGTTCAAGGGGGAAAGGTTGAGTTTAATGACAACTCCTCTTAACTTAAGTAGGATGCTTGCACGGCCGCATAGTTTTAATAATTAAACTTTGCCTTTTTCTCTTCCCACGCGCCTACCCGAGTGGACTTTGTTTCTAGCTTTATCTCAGTACAGAAAGGATGGGCCTGAGCCGAAGCCTGGGAGCCAGATTCCTCCGGGCTTTGGGGGCTCTACCGCCTAGATTGAAATCTCAAGTTTTGTGGTTTAGCTTTTCTCTCTAAAATGAGATGAATTTCAATGTGCCTATAAGCATGCACGTGCGTGTGTGTGTGTGCGAGAATGTGGTTATGTGTGTGCGAACCCGTGTGCGTATTTGTTTACAGTCTCAGCTGAGGCCTGGTCTTGAATTTTGACTCTGTTTATTTACATGGGACTATCGGAATGCTGGTGCTGTTGCTTTCGGTGTGATATTGATGTCTACGTACAGATTTTAGTCCTACGTGTGCCTGAAAGGCAACGCTATGCCCTGGGAGCGTGCACAGGAAAACAAACTGCCTAGATAATTTTGAGGCACAGCACGTATGTTAATCGCTTAGCGTAAATTAGAACGTGCGCTTTCTTTCTTAAGTTAAACAGGTACTGGAAAGACAGTTAAAAAATTAATTTCTTATCTCTTGCGTTGTACAGTCCCAATGTTGTGTAGACGGTGATGGAGCGGAGTGGCGAGTGATGAGTTTGTGTGAGAAACTGTCTTGAATGACTTTTTATGCCTACGTTTGAATACAGCCCCTTACAGCAGAGTAGGTTCAAATAATGAACTAACAGCAAATGTTAAAGATTTAGGGAATTGGCTGTGAACTTTTGACCCTGGGAATATAAGGAGGCTTGCTTTTCAGGAGAATTAGTCTAGCTGGGCTAATGGGTGCCAATAAGGGCTGTAAGCAGTGTGTCAGGGACCAAATCTTTTAATTAACCGCTGAGTGAAAAGTAGTTTGGGAAATGCAATAAGTCAGATTCAGGTCAGATCAAGCAGAATAATATGTGGGCAGTGATGAAATTAACATACTAGGAAATGCAAGCTGAAAATCTACAAACTTGCCTTATTAGACTGATATAAAATGGGATTTACTTTGATTGCTTCAAGAAAACATTGCACATACTTCTCCTGACTCATTCTAGGAAGGTTTAGACTGTCCTGGCCAACATCATCTGCAGATGAAAAAGATTAAACTGGATTAAACTGGAGACGTACCATGGTCCAGCTTTGAAAAAACACTGTGACCTGCAGTACGGGCTGGCTCACCAGCGTTGCTGTGCTCCAACAGTGTTGCTCAAGGCCATGATGCCCACAAACTTACGTCTTGTCTTCCTTGACAAATAATACCGTCTCTGAGTTTCTTTGCACTCTGAATTATTCTGAGGCTACTTTTTGTCTGTTGCTCTGACAGTGGTACTGGAACTTTCAGGCAACAGATTCTGTCTTTCCCGCCCCCCACCCCGTGCTTGCGTCGTACCCCTCACAGTTGTGTCCTGGTCTGATAGGTGACACAACGCGACTGATTGCATTCAGTGTTGTCCTTGTAGATGTAAGGATCTGAATTTTAATTGTAGCTTATTACCAAAATTAACAGGATCAGAACTACACCTAGAGCTTAGAAGGTACACCGGTGCCGTTCAATGTATCGTTATAGAGTAAGGTTTAAATTATTAGTTTAGTTCACATATAATAGGATTTTAATCCTATTCTGATTGTTCTCTGCGCACATCAAAAAGTATGATTTTAAAGAAGGGCCAGGCCTTAAAGCTTGGTCCAGAGGGCTTTGAAATTAATGGAAAAACTCCAACTGAGCTTAGTGGGCTTTGAATCAATCCGTTTTGAGTCTTTTCCATCAACACTAAAATTTAAATATGCTTTGAAAACTTTGATTGTGGGTCCCTAATTTCCTAAGAATCGTTATCAGCAATGACAACGTGGTATCTGATCTGCCAAATAACTTACTCAATCCTCTACTAATGTCTCCACCATTACCAACTCCTCAAGTCATTTACTTAGTTGGAAAGTGCCCTAACTTGAGTGTTACATGCAACGCAGAGTAGTGAGGGATTCCGTAAGATCAGAAATGACTTCCGAATGCCCCGTTGCGTTTCCTCCTTGCTTTTGCCCTGGCTTCATAGGTGCAATGTTTAGCTAGAATAATATTTTCTTCCTTCGTAGTTGTTGCAAGGTGCGCTTCTTGCCAAAAATCAAAGGGCTAAATTGCATTCACTGACTTAAAATCAGTCCTGCTGTTAACTACGATGCATGTTTAATCGTTCTGCCTGTATGTTGTTGGCTGGAACAGCTTCAAACAATCTACCAATCCTGAGCAGGGGAAAAAAAAAAAATCATTAGAAAATCAATTTTTGCTTAATTGAAAATCCTTCTTCCAAATGGGAACGAAGCAAGATTTATAACCTCAGATTCACTCACTGTGTGATGATGGCACTTGAGCTTGTCAAGGTTGTCATTTGGTGGCTGTGGCATGGACAGCACTTAGTTTTTTCCCCCTGCTGTGGGTCAGCTCCGTGTGGGCCCTGGGGAGCAAAGGGCTGTGGTATGTACTAGGTGGGCACAAGAGGCCACCTTTTACAAATCAAGGGTGGAAACAAAGGCATTGCATAGGAGGGAGCAAAGTAGCAGAAGGGAGTTTGAAATGCGTTGTTTATTTATAGATCTGTTCTGAATGCTGTGAGTGGAAATTCCAGTGACTGTCTCATGGAGACATCCCTCTGGCATCTGACTGCTAATGCCAACGTTGATAAAATCCTGTATCCCAGAGCCCTTTCGCTAGTTCGGTCTCTGCTGCCAGAGCAAGGCTTCCCAAAGGTAAAATCCTGCCTCTACTCAAGACAACAAGAGCTTTGCCATTGACTTCAGTAGGGTTACAATTCCATTTCACGCCTTTTAAAAACCTGTAGTCTCATTTTCCTCTATTGAAAATTGAGCAAATCCACTGAATCACGATGTGGCTGAACGGTAGCGGGCAAGGAAAGCATAGGAAAATGGAAAACTGATAGGAAAATCAGACTTGTTATGATGATAGCCGCTCCCCTCCTTCCTGGTTTCTCCTGCTGTGCTGAGAACTGCACCGTTCTCCTTTAAGTTGCAAACGCGTAGAAGAGGGCACTCATGGTGTAAATATCAAGCAATAGCTAAAAGTGAATTTACCAAAGTTCAATAAACATAAAAATGATGAATTTAGATGTCACGTAATTAACTCAGAATTACACGAGCAATAACCAAGTAATTACACCTTTAATAATGCATTAAACTTGTCAGGAATACTTAGTCATTCAAGTAGAATTTAACAAGATAGCCTATAGCGAGTTCCAGTAATTAGATATCACTACTGAAAACATTGACAGTTCCTAATTGATACCTTTTATTATAAAGTTAAGTGCCAAACATTTCTTTTGAGTGGATTAAGGAATAATATTAGCTGTGTTTAAGACCATACTGCTTACTCTTATAAATTGCATGCAGGTATAAAAAAGCAGCAGCAACAGAACCCTAAGAAAAAAAAAAACCCATATACCGGCTGAATTCATCCATCACGTACACATATTTTGTTGAGGTTCTCACTCCTGTGATTTAAATTACCACCTAAGAGAGTCTGCTCCCTGGCAGGTCTGTCAGCAGCGAAGCAGAAAGGGAGGTGCAAGAGAAAACTTTGTGGAACGGGTAAAGGTAATAATTACAATTAAATAACAGTTGTGTCGTGTGGAGGATGATGCAGGTCTTAAGGCAGACTGCAGCCTCTGCAGGAGCGCAGCACGAAAAATAAACAAGCTCAGGAGTTTGTAAATTAGATATTAAGGCAGGACTTGGGCTTGCTAACATCTAAATCAGATTGTTTAGACTACCGGAGAAAGGGATTTTTTTTGAGAAAGAGGTGGAATAGAATTGAAACTATGTGTTTACTTGCTGTTTCTAAATGTGGGGGATATTTCTGCTGGTTTTATGTTGTTCAGTCTACGCACTTGGCAAATAATTATTGTTCTTTTTTTTTTTTTCCCTTGGAACCAACTCAAAAAGTAAAGTTTATTCCAGGGAGAACTGAAAGAATAATGTTTTTATTGAAAAAAAGTATTTCTGGTCAACTCGAAATGTAGGGTTTTTTAAATTTTAAAAATTTGTTTAATTATATATTTTAAGAAACTTTAAAACCATTTCCTTAGTTACACCAACAATTGCCATATTTGGCCTGAATTCACAAATTTTTAGCAAATTTCTTAGGGAAGAAAGCATGCAATCCTCTTCCGGGTATGTACTGGAATCTCTGATGCTTAGAGGAGCCATCTGTACTTTAAAGAAAACTGAACAGGTGAATGCTGTCTGCATGAAGCAGTAGAGATCAGCCGCAATGATCACATCCATATTTTGTCTTTTTTTTTTTTTTATCTGTTTAATTACAAGTCTTATCAGGATGCATGCTGAGCTATCTCTGATTGTCAATAAGACCTCTCTTGATTGCATCTGATATAAATATTCTGTGTCAATCTGTAGGATGCAGTTCCAGGGCCCAAACAGCGATACCTTAGCCCACAGAAGCGAGGTCCCTGGCCTTTTTTGCTAGACTGATAATCAAATTAATGCCTGAAATGAAGGCTCCTAAGTGTTTAATTCCCCGGCACCTTTAATGCTACTCCTCTGCTCTGATGTTGGTGGCTCTGCTGAGCCTTTCTCTCCAGATACATGAGATTATTCATGAAAATGAGACTCCTGCATTTATGTTTACATGATTCTCAGCCAGTTGCGTGGCAACTGGAATTCTCTTTACTTTTATGCATATTAAAACTCAATAGATGCCCTTTCAATAATTAATTGGTAATGAGTGTAGAGGCTGTAGGATGCTTTATCCGATGTGTTTAGGCGTTTATCCAGTGGTGAAACTGGCTGAAAAAGCCTTCTTTTTCTGTGTTAGGACTTGTTTAACAGGAGATGCCATGCCCTGTTCTTACAGGTAACAGTACACAAAACCTTAGAGGAGCTGGCTGCCCTGAACGGCATCAAGGCCAGTCAAGCGCGTGTGTTTGCAACGCACAGGACAGAAACTGCGCGTGTCGCAGAGCGCGCTGCAAAATCCGTGCTGTGAGGTGGGTAGACAGCAGCAACTTTCAATCCGCTTTCAACACCTCTTGTGCTCTTGACGCTCGCCCAGCGCTCCACATCTCTCTTTGGGCTCCCCTGGTTCGCTCCTCCACAGTGCAGCTTTCTCCTCAAAATGGTCAACATCAGAACAGCGACGCTGTGGTTTGAAACAGCCTGCGGGACTTAACTCCTCTCTTAGCTGAATATGGAATAAAGGGTTTCAGTCACATATAGGAAGTGAGCATGTGTCGGTTCAGTAGCTCTCTCTCTTGTTCCTTCTTGCTTTTTTCCTCTCCCGCTCTGGAAAAAAAAAAGACGATAATCTGAGCTGTGGCTAGACTTCCCTATTTAACCGCATCACTTCAACAGTTTCGCCTCCCCATCATATCTTTGGGCTTCTCTTGGTAGAGAATTGGGATTCTGAAGACTGTGCTGGCTGGAGCTGGTCACCCTTTCCTCTTTGTTGGAGCTGTGAACGGGACTTTTTCCCACGAAAAGCTGAGGAGGCAAGTCTCTGTTTTCGGCGTGGTTTTTATAACTGTTTCAACACGAGATGGAGTGAGAGGTTTCTTCACTCTCCAAAAGCCTGCCGACTTGTGACTCGTTTAATTAGACCCGGAGTGCTCGTGGATTTGCATGCTTTGTAGAAAAGTTGCATGCAAGCCGGTTTGGCCTTGCCCTTGTTAGCGCTAGTTTTGCACGGATGTTCATGCGGCTGAGTTCAGAGTCATGCGCTGCATTGCTTCTCCCCTTGCCTGGAGCATATCTGGAGCTTAAGTGTCACCACTTTGCCCCGATGCTTACCTGCTTATGTGTATGTATGTGACGAGTGGATGCCCAGCAGCGTCCTCGCCGACCCTGCATGCAGTAGCAGCATGCCCAAGGTGTTTTCTTCTTCCTTGCTGTCACCACTAATGTAATGGATTAAGTCATGTTTTGTTTACCTATGAATACACGTGTGTATGTATTGATACGTAGGTAACGTACTCAAACCGGTTTGTTGCTATGAAGGCTATTCTGTAGAACACGACTTTGTCATTCAGGCTTACGTGAAACAAGGTGTCCTCAGCAGCTGGGATGGGGACTTGCCTAGCAGATACGTGTCTGCGTATCTGTGGTTCCTCAGGTGGATGCACAGTTACTATGGCTGCAAGATGCAATCGTGGTAAGTCATATAAATGAAAGATGCTATTGATTGTTCATTTTTGCACACACCATTACATGCACTCACTTTTGAAAATAAGGCTCGGGGCATAATTGGTTGCCAATGGAGCTTCACCAAGTTGGCTGCATACCCTTGATTTCCCTTGTTTTTACATTTTAGAGAGGTATTCATGCTGATTCTCGGAACCTTTCTTATGGCTTTGAATTTCCTCCTAGATGCGTGTCTCTCTGCATTGCTCTTGTGTTATGCACCTAAAACAGATGATGTGTTCAACCTTTCAGATACGCTGGTTGTGGTGTTCTTTATCTCTACAAAACAAGAAATTAAGTGTTCCCCAAACGGCTTCCCAGATTTGTTCTGAAAGGCAAAAGTATAGGATTTTGTTGGAAGCCTGAGACAAGAAATGAGTGGAGGCAGGTTTGACCAAGTAGTTGACGGGTGTAGTACTGAACAAGTTGCTGGGGAAAATCAGACAAATTCCCTCTTGAGCTCCAACGATTACACAGTGTGTTGGGGACTCTCAGTATTGATCCTGGGGATGGGCAGCTGCGGGTGGGTGCTTTCCTGGGCTCTGCACCAATGTGAGCAACCTTTGGCCCCTGAGCGCAGAGGAGGCACCTGTGTTCTCCCAGGCTGCCAACTAATGAAGTGACAATGGGGTGTGATAACTCACCAGCCAGTGCTGGATTATATAGAGTCACTGCAGCCCATTAACACTTCGTAAAAATCCTGTATGGCTTAGCCTCACTGAAGCTGAAAGGCATTAGAATAAGGACTGAAAAGCTGAAGCCTATATGAAGTCACGAGTGTTCCTGGAACGCAAAACTAGAGGCCTTCAGATGATTTTTTGAGCCAGTTTGAGACTGGGGGACATATGTCCAAACAATTTTCTCCGTGAATGCCCAGCATGTCATATATGGGGGTTTACGTGAGGGCAGATCCTCTGGGCTGCTGCACGAGTGTCGCGCTCATCTCCCCTGGTGCAGACAGGAGAAGGGGTACGGGGAATTATCACCTAAGTATTTTTGTATTAACTTTCAACTTTCTTGGAGAGTGCAGAGTCCAGCCTGTCCTTGCAGGTCGTGATCCTGCAATGGTTCTGAACCTGGTTTGCCTTTCCCCTGAGTTTCCTTTAGACACCCCTTCAGGGTTATGGACTTAGGGTGCAGTTACTGAAGAAAGGCTGATCTGATGCGTTTGCTGTTGCCGAAAGGAGGAATACGTTCCCGAGAAAAGGTTGTTTCGGACTAGTTAGCTGCTGGCTCCTGAGTTAGTGAGCTCAAGTATCTTGGAGAAAGGTCCCACGAGCAGCAGAGCTGGTACAAGGGCAGGGTTGGAGTGGGGGAAATGGGAGGACGGCAAAATTCCTGCCCTTTTAGTGACGACGGGTATCAGATTTTGTGGGCTTATCTGAGTAAGGTCATGCACAGACCGCTCTCCAGCTCCAGCAGGCAGTCTTTTGTTCTAGGTGCTGTAAGCTCTCAGGTCTGTTCTTTTCTTGTAGTAATAATTCTGTTAAAAAGTCATAGTTTGGTGATACTTTCTTAAATATATTTTAAAGTAATGTCCTGTTCGCTTGGAAATAATCGTAAGTAGTGTCTCGTGATTTCTACATAGGGGCCTACTTACTGTTCTGCAGCGCGTGCCACAAGAGGAGGAAGGCTTTGGTGGTTGTACTGGGAAACGTCACGTTCCCCCAGTCTGCTGCTGGTTTTCAGGCATTTGCTGCAGCGCGTTGACCCTTTGAGTTTTGGCGATACAT
This sequence comes from Steatornis caripensis, assembly GCA_013398225.1. Classification (NCBI taxonomy): domain Eukaryota; kingdom Metazoa; phylum Chordata; class Aves; order Caprimulgiformes; family Steatornithidae; genus Steatornis; species Steatornis caripensis. The sequence goes on from VZSC01013089.1 coordinate 120,991, forward strand.
CTGTGTGCCTGTGCTGTGAATGAAGGGAGTAAACCTGCTTGAGTTGAAAATAACCCTGCAACAAGGGTTTGGTTTTAGTCCCTGCTGATTAGTCGCAGGCAGTTCAAAAGTCAGCCTGAAGAAGGGAACGATCCAAAGGAAGTAAGAGGGAAAGAATGTCTTAATTAAGACATTCTACCACTTCTATCATGGCAGTAAGGACAGTGGTGTATAGAAGAGTTTCTCTAGAGCTACAAAAGTTAGTCCACAATTTCTGTCATATATTAACTGTTTTCTAGCTGCTGCATAAATTATCCTTTAGTGACGTGCACCGTATAATAACCTAGACAGATAGATACACCTTAACTATTATCTTCCCCAAATGGTGCTGGAGCACTGGACCGATGGATTACACCACAACTGCAAGTGATCACACCGTAGATGTTTAGCCTGCAAAGGTCCAGAGAATATGTTTCTCATACCGCCTTCTTGCTGCAAAAAAAAAAAATTTTCAAGGACTTAATTAAGACCTAATGAAAAAGAACAAAAGACTGTAATGCGCTAGAGGAAGAGAGCAGGAGAAATCTAAGTCATCAGCAGTGTCCTAAGGTCTGGGAACTACAGGTAAGTCGCTGAAACTACCAGGTAATCCTAGGATGCTGATGGTGCAGGCCAAAAATCCTCAGTGATTGCTGTCATTATGGCTTGGAGAAAAGCTCTTTCCTTCTCAGTGCAGCATCTTGTGACGGGTTGAATTCCGTGTACACAAGTAAGGTATACCAAACGATAACCAATGGCTCTAATGTCGCTGCAGGCCCTGATGTGCCCTTCCTGGGGTCCTGTTTCTAGTTACGACATCTTCAGTCAATCAGGGGAAAGCAGTAAAAATCCCCAGAGTCAATTTTTTTCCCCCCTTTTTGATACACAAAGTCTCTGTGATCCTTGCAGCAAACTAGCGAAGCCCTGAAATATGGGATTAACACGATATAAAGATGAGATGGATGCGCTGGGAAAAGGTTTGAAGTAACATATTTATTATGTCCTTATTGAAAGTATTAACCTTTTGTGACAGGATGAGGAAAAATGAAGTTTAGAATACCTAGCTGTTTTAGAACTATGTAAGTACACAGTCTGTACAGACATCTCTGCTTCAGATAGCAATGGGAGTTTTCAGCGTCCACCCAAATCTAAATTTCAGTCTTTGTCTTCTTAAAGCCCTGACTCAGCAGATCCCCTCAGCATCGTTTTGCTTTCAACTACATTATGCACAAACTGGCTTAAATGCTTCAGACTCCTCAGTTTGATTCCAAGTAGGATAGAAAATGGCAAAGTTTAGAACATGGAACCAATAGGTGCGCCGATCCCCTGACATCATTGGTGCCAAGATGTTTTTCAAGTCTGGCCCACTTGCAAAAGATCCTCTTCCCTTTTTATAGCCCATTTAATCAGGGGCGTTTTTGACAGAAACCAGCAAAATATCCTGGAATTACCTAACGTGCTCCGAACGATTGTCCAATGGTTTGTGTAGCGTTCCCATGCAGAGGTTATATAAAAATGTTCTGTTGCTATGTGAACTGGAGGTTTGTTTTGATGTAGCATCAATACCCAGGAGGGGAGAAAGGGGTCGGGGGAGGGAAGAGAAGACAAGACACTGGCATAGTGCCAACCTCTGGAGTTTTTTTTTTTTGCGATGATAAATGGAGCACAAGGAGTCAGCATGACCCGCCAAGTAAACCCAAATGCTCTCAAAGAGCCGTGGGCTTCAGATACTGCTGACAGACAAGTACTCCTTATCAGCTTTTTTTGTTTAAACACACACACAGAGCGTGCACGCATAGGATATCTGCTATAGCAGGAGAGGAGGCATGCCAGCAAAGTGGACTGCACTGGCAGATAATGTCCACCCAGATGTCCAGGTCTGATTTTATTTATTTTTTTTTCCCCTCCTTTGACTTCTGTAGAAACTTCGCATTTCCTCTCAGCTGGAAGCATAGATCTCAGTAGACAGCCTCTGCTGCTGCTTGCAGTGGTTGACTTGTGGAGTACGGTGAAGGCCTCGTTGGCTTCTAAAGGGAGGAATTCACGTTCAAAAGTTTTGGCTGAGCTAGAGGGGCCCGTGCTTCTGTTGCAGCTGGTTCAGAGGCAGAGCTTCTCTTCATTTGGTTTGGTTTTTGTTTTGTCCTGCCTTTTGGTTTTTGTTGTATTTGACTCAGGTGAAAGGTTTGGGGATTACCGCTTTGAAAATGGATTTCATATGTATTTCCCATATTTGTTTTCTTTCCCCGCTCTTTCCTAGAAAGCATCAATCTTGTTCTGATGGGCAGGGCAAGGCATGAGCGCAATGGTGGTTTGGGGAATGCTTGTGCACCGCTTGGAAACCCTGACTGATTTTATGGAGAGCTATCCGTAACTCCGACCCCCTGCGGTGCATCATGCAGCCACTTGCTAGCAGAGACTGTAATGCACCCAAGTTCCTCTTGCAGGAAACAACTACAGGACAATCAAAGATATAATTAACATGAAAGAAGTATTCCCTGGCAGAACAGGCTTAGGGAATTGACCACGCTGAAGAAAACTAGTTTTCTCCGGTTGCTTTCAGAGGGCAATTTTGAAGCCATGGAAAATCTTCAGGAGAGTACTCAAATGTGAGAAGACGCGTTAGAAAGATCCTGCCTTTAACTGAAGGGAAACCTTCCAAATCCTCTAAACCTAAAGAGGATGGGGAGGGTGGGGGGAGAAACAAGATAGATTGAGAAACTAAAGATGTAAACCACAGAGAAAAGATAAAGGAGTTGAATCAGAAGACTTACACTGTTTGGGTGAGTTGAATCATCCCTCTCTTATCTACTTTCCCTTTGTATACAAAGGGCAGGTGATGGGGGAAATAAGAAGGACATCGTGAAGGATAAGTAATCGCAGGACATTTGAAAATACAAAGTGTTTTAATACCAGTAACAGCGAGCAGAGTGGATTATGTAGATGCTTTGGTGAATAGCTGAGTTTACCGATTTGCAAGTCAGGAGCCGCGAAGATGGAGCGTGGTGTCGGCGGAGGGAGGTGTTTCTTAGGGGAGCGAAGGCAGCATAAGAAACGCTTGGAAGAAGCTGCGCCGTGTGTCCCTGAGACAGCTCTGAGCAAGCTGGAGCGGCTGCACTGTGCAACGAAGAGTTGGGAAGAAATACTGGCGTGAGCTTCAGGAGCTCATTAGCTACATTAGCTTTGTGCCTGAGATTAATAGCTCAACAAGCTAGTGGGGCTGATTAGCACCGCGCTGCTGAGGCGCTTCACTTCCTGCGCTGGAATTGGCGTCGTCAGTGTTACTGCAGGGTTTTCTGTGCTGCACTTTGCTGTAAGGTGTTGATGAGACCTCAGGGCTCCACCATGAACTGATTTGATCAAGCCGAGTCCTCTGTGGTTCCCATAAAGCACATGGAGTTCATGAAATACTGCGTTATGGTAAGCACAATGCAGGCACAAGAGCTAACGCTTGCAGTCCGCACCTGGCTTTCAACTTCATTGACTTTGTCGTGACGCTTTATTGCTTTGTACATCTGTAAAATGAGGAGAGGTGGCCGTAGGGATCACCTTTCCGTTACAGTTGGAGAGAAATGGGAATCGGATATTGACAAGGAGAGTCTAGGAGATCGGTTAACACAAATGAGTGAGGCTTCCAGGGGTGCGGCGGTGGATCATCTCATGGGGTAAACAACTGTTGCCTCTCTATTTTGTTATTGTTGCCATCCGCGTGAAGACCCAACGTCTGCCATACGTGTTTGGTTTTGTGAGTGGGTCTTAAGTAGACAGAAAATGAAATCAGAGCCAAGAACCAGCCTGAAGGCAGCACATCCTAGTGCAAAAATTTTTAAAAAAGGGGTTTGGGCATTCCCTGTAGCACAGCTTCCCTGTCCTGCTGCCACTGACGCAGCATGGACTGGTTTTCCCCAATTTCCAGGAGACCAAAGGAATAAAATACTGTTCTGTCAAAACCAAAGTGCCTCTGGGCAGCAGATGAGAAGGATTTTGGAGTTCTCCTCTGTCTTTTATTGGTTCAGTTTTTTTTTTTTTCCTTTTCCGTCCTGCGTTTGCACTTTAAGAAATTGTCATTGGCGAGGGGAAGAAGGCAAACAAAAGTTGACTTTTGTTTAGCGGCTGAGACTTGGCAGTTGTGTGGAGGTCACGGTGCTCAGTCAGTGTCAGCCTCCATTCCCCAGAGTTGTATCCTGTAATGTATTTATTTATCATTACAGACGGCCAAATTTTTTTTTTCCCCCCCTTTCAGTTTGTTCTGTCCAAGGCCGCAGGGTTCCGACAGAGATCAACAGCATTCCCGCAGTGATGAAGCAGCTCGTCAAAAGCTGAATTAGATGTTAAATCTTTCTGAAGTGGGGAGGAGGTGGAAGGAGGGGAATCACATTGTGCTAAGAATTTATCATGTGTTGTTTCCTGTGAGATAATGTATAGGAGAAGATTTGTTATGGTGCAAGTTTCAAACTGCTGTTTCAGGGCTACAGTGTCTGCCAGGCTTATGATGTATTTGATCTTTTCTGAAAGCCCTTCTTTTCCTTTTCTGCCTTTTGTTAAGTGGTCTGTCTTCTAGGCAGGTAAATACTTAAAATACTCCACCTACTGAAATATGTGCAGGTAAGCACCAACGTTCGCATGGATAAGAGAAACAAGCAGAAATCTGTTAGATTAGACTGTGAGCCTCAGTGAGGCTCCAGCTCCCGGACAGAAGGTTAGACACTCACATCGTCTCTTAGGTTTGCCATTAGATACGTCAGACAAGTTGCGTAGGCATGCCTTTCTTTAGAAACTGTTACAGATTTTGGCACAGGCCTTGGAGAAAATAAGGCCTTGCTTTTCAAAGGTGCTGCGTATGCCCAGCATTGGGCAAAGCCAAAAGGAGCAACAGCTTGACGGTGCTTCTGAAAATGTTTACTGAACCGTTCTGCGTCGGTGATGGTCTTTTACAGCGCAGGTCGCTGTCTCGAGCTTGCGCGCTTGTGACGTGGTGGAAATACTCTTTAGATTCTTCTTTTGGTCTTTCATCACAGTCCTTTGTTCCTCAGGAGGAAGTATAGGTGAGCCTCATACTCATTTATGCTTTCCGATATAATTACGTTTGCTATCTGCAGTCATTGAAAGGGGCCCATAGGCAACTTGTGTACCTTATTAATAGACTATAAAATGCACCCCTTTAAAATCTAAATTGAGAGAGGGGAAAGTGTCAGATTGTTCTTTCTCATCCACTGAATAAATATGCTCATGTAAGAACCTCTGGGGTAAAATAGTTTTGCTCCAATTCTTCAATAAAATGCCAAGTGCAATGATAGATGAACTGGCATTCCTGATGTTTACTCAACATTGTTTTGTTCTCGGGTACCTAGGTCAAGGTATTTCTGGTTTGCTTGGATCAGACAAAATTTCCACAGATCTTAAGTAACACCGTTAATATTGTAAGCGGTTTGGTTATCGGGCAGGAAGGAAGCGTATTGATCAGCAGGATAAACACTGTGTGCATATGAGCCATCTTTTCCTGCCTGGCTGTAATGAATCTGAAGACCAAAAGCAGGCACGGCAAGTCCCCTCCGCTGAGGGGTGCGGGAAGGAAGCTTGTACCATACCTGTCTCCCTGCCTTAGCTGCTTGCATGGTCTTGTTTACTTAGAGGCACCTGAACAACGTTTAACGTAACTTTTCTGCAAAGCAATCCTGGAAGCAAGTGCTACTGTGTACTTTGCAGAGGAGTGAGGTGTAGAGGGAAAGTCACAAATTCACCCACTGTTGAGTTAGGGCCTTGACTTTGGGCTTGAACCCGATCTACTCACTGTCCAAGTGTTGGTACGGCCTCTGGACTGGCTCAACGTGCTTGTCGGATGCTGGTTCCCACATGAGCGTCCTTATGGGGTAAAGACATGACTGGTTCAAGCCACTAAGCTCAGAAAACATGAGCAGATAGCAAATGTGTCATGGATGAGCAATGACTTGGGCACTGCAACCGCTACCTTCATCCAGGGTTTGGGACCTTAATCAATTTGGGACCTCAACACAACCCAGGTTGCCCAATTTGAGTCACACGGGTCAAATCTTGTCTCTTCCAGGGGAAAAAAAAAATGTTCTGACTTTTCTAGCTTGTCCCAAAAGGAGCTTTTGTCCATCCTTCCTGTTGGAGGTTTGCGATGTTGCCAAATAAATCCAAGGTAACCTGCCTTTGCTCAAGCAGGAAGGTACACAAGCTGTGACATCATCTTTCTTAAGAATGACTCCCACCTTTCACATTATGTTATTTACAGAAAACAGCTCATAGGGCAGTAGCAGAAATCCCTTGAGTGAGCATTGTGGTCATGAGATGAAAGATAAAATCACAGCGTTTTCTCTGCCCGTTCACTCGATGAAACTTGAACTCCTTCTGCGAAGTAGCTAGGCTTTGACAAGAGTCGTGGAGAGCACCTCCAAGAAGAGTGGGTAGCCGGGGAATTATAGCATCGTTCTGGGACATGAGAGATGCTTACCTGAAGCGGTCTGGTTGGAAAGCGGGGTTTCTGCAGGAGTGCAGGAGCTGCTGAGTAATTCAGTGAAGGAGCAGTGGCATCTTCGTGGTGTGGTTTGGCGTGAAAGGAGGCCCAGACAGCGTGCTTTGGGAGGAGCAAGCCCCACCTAGGAGCGCTTGGCACTCGCCCTCAGGTCCTGCGAGGGATTTAGGTAGATGAAAGCCTGTTTTGTGGAGTCCAAGCAGGGCTAGGCGTGAGCTTGGTGTGCAGCCCAGCTCAAGTGGTGACATGTGCAGGTGCTGGGCTGCGTGGGGAGTGCTGCTGCTGGAAACAAAGATCCGTAAAGCGTTAGGGATTAGGCACATCACCTCCTTCAGTGAAGGTGCCCAAAGGGCAAGTTGCGCAAGGTGGCTGAGCTGCTCTAACAGTTCACTCCTGCCAAAGCAGGGAAGTCTCTCTTTACCACCCGGCTCTTGGTAGGTCTTTGCTGAACCAGATCCCTGCACTGACTGCAGCAGCGGTGAGCTATCGGAGCAAGTATCGTGACTTCGTCCTGTCAGGTGTTCGCACAAGTTCACGATGAAGGAGAAAACGCAATCCTACCATCTAGGGCACTGTGCTAGCACCTTCTCTGCCAAGCAATTTTATTTACCACGTGCTTGTGTTTTACAGTTTCTGAAGGATCTGGAAGAAATTACAAGAGTGACGGTTATGAGAGGGGACGTGCTCCACGTTGGCGAGATTGGCTTGTGCTTTGTTTTACCGCATTGCCTCTTCCTAGCAAAATGGCCGTGCCGGTGGCATTGCCTGACTTTCTTGAGCTCTCGCGTTAACGCTGGTAAGTGTGTAAAGGGAAGAATGAACATCGTGGATAGTTTGCAGTCTTTTTGCGGAAGGCCCGCGTTTCAGGCTGGAAAATGCCTCTGCAACCCACTTAGATGGGAGCGTTGCTGAATTGCTTTTCCTTGTTCTTTATTTGCTCCATATACCTGTATGTTGTATCCAGCTGTCCAACGTGTTTCGGGGAGGATCTGATCCTCGCTCTGACACCGCAGGTCACATAGCAAAGCCCCCTAGTAAAGCCGTGTATCTGTCACAGTAATATGCTTCCAGTGCACAGAAAAGAAATCCAATAGAAAAGTGACATGATAAAAGATAAGCTGTGTTAAACAAAGACGTTTTCTGTGTATCACACCAAAGCATGGTGTATTTCATAACGCAGCGGAGCACACTTCATCAGAATCCCAGGGAAGAAGCAGACCTGCTAAAAGAATAACATTTTGGTGCCAGGGAAGTTATGCATTTAATAGATCTCCGCTGTGTTTTGCAGCGAGATTTGCAGTTGCATTCAGCCTCGGCTAAAATGGGATGGCAACATGTTGGAGAAGCCAGTTCTCCTTAGGGCTTCGTGTTGCAGCAATGGAGCTGTAAGTGACGTTATTGAAGTGGTAAGTGTCAGAAGGCAAGCACGGTGTAATTTGGATTGGGAGGTTCTTTTGAGAAACTGGCTGGTTTAAATGCTGAGCTGCCCAGGAGAAAATCAGGTCAGGTTACTTTTTAGGCGCTTGGAGGGGAGGAAGTTTGACTGCGCTCTACGTGCTGGTGCAGTGGATCCTGCTCCTTATCCAGATCCACTCTGGCTAGAGCAGAAACTCAGGGCGAGAATTCATTTTGCTGCGTGCAGCCTTCCCTAACCGCTGGCAGCTGCTGATGTGATGCATGCCTTGCTGAGAGGCAGGACCGATGGATGGGGCGGGGGTCGTTGGTCTTTGCTCAGCCTGTCTCCTACTGGCACTTCTTGCCCAAGAGAAACCTCAGCTCAGTGTTTTAAATGGAAACCTTTCCTAACATTGTCAGCCTCTAGTGAAAAAAAAAAAAACCTGAGCGTGGTGTTTCATGTTTGCATAGAGGGTTTGGAAAACGTGACCTAGAGCGTGTCAGAGAATGACAGTCTCTTGCAACGTTTTTTATGGGCGCTTCCTTTCTGCAGCGTTCAGAAGAGCCAAGAGCTGATCCTCTGATACTTCTGTGTTTACTTTGGAAGGGATCTTTCCGTGGCAGAACAGGGATTGTCTCTAAGAGATCAAGCTGTAATGAAAAGTCTTGTGGATGCTGACTATATGAGGAGAAAAGCCCATTTTACCAAGATTATGCCGCCTCCTCTGCCCTGGCCTCTCCACGTCTACCTGTCCCCACTCCGAAAGGAGATTGAAAGGGAAGAGGATGGCTGAGCGGGACAGTGCCCTTGCTGGCACTGGGAAGGACCGTGCCGGCAGCAGCAGAACAGAACTTGGTCTGCAGGGCCCTTGTACCTTGCGGTAGAAAATCCCAATAGGGATTTGTTTTGGTTTATGCTTCGAAGTCAATAGCTTGGTTTTCTCTTCCCTCTCCTGTTTTTTTGGAGTAATAAATGTACTATATTCTGACCACGGAAGGAGGAATTGATTGATTGCAACTACTCTGTGTAATGCCCGAGAGCGGGCGATCTCCCTGGGCCTGGGGGGACGGCCGGGGTGCGCGTGCAGTGTGTGTAGGGGAACGTCGGGCGGCGGTGGGCCGTGGGTGTGCAGGGTGCTGTCCGTGTGCGCGGAGCGACGAGCGGGAGTTTTCACCGTCGGCACTTAACGCTGGTGCTCCAGGCCCTACGCTGGGTCTGCGGGGGAGGCTGAAATAGATTCTTGGCAGAAAGTCTTGCATCTTGGATCCTCTTTGCTTGATAGATTGCACTGTCTCCCTAGCGATACCGCTGCAGCTGCGAGCCACAGAGGCATTTTGGCTGAAGCGCTCTCAGTTTAAAGGAGAGAATACTGGATAGACCTCCTCGGCAGGAGCACGACTGAGTGCTCGCTTTCCACTCCAGCCTGGGAGAGTCCAGTTCTGCTGCCCTGAGGGACACATCTCCTCATGTCCCAGGCCCTGGAGAAGAGAGGAATAGTGTGTGCAAAAGTTTGCAGTTTATATAGAAAGATGTGAGGTCTCTGGCCAAGAGGCTTTTTTGTGCCGCCTTTGGCTTCTGGAAGTTGCTGAGTTTATTTTTGTCTGTGTGAGCTGGCCTGGTTTTTTTAATATATGGCAAAGGTGGCTAGCGTCCTGGATAGACACTTTTTTATATTTGATATAAATCTAAACAAATACATTAAATAAAGATCCTTTCACCTCCAGGTTGGTGGTTCAAATCCAGTCATGCTTGGGAACAGAACTGTTCAAGCAGTAAAATTAAAACATCTCCTGATTTATGAATAGAAGTGTCAAGTTTTGACTTGTTCTGATTACTGGCATCACGTTATTTGTGAACATTCAGGCGACTGCCAGAAATTCATGAAACACGTTTGTGACTCCCAGAAGTTTCATAAGCTTCGGCCTGAGTGATTATTTGCTTTCTGGTGAGTAAGCGGGCTGGCGAAAGCGGTGTAAAAAGAACAGCTAACTAACGCTCAGGTCCCCTAGTAATAATAATGAGAGGCAAAGGCTCTTGTTTCTGTTATGTGGAAGAGGGTGGCAATTCTGCTCCAGTTTGCACCAGGAAATTGCCGTTTGCTGTGGGGAACTGTTGTTGCTGGTTTGAGAAGGCCAAAGAAGGAGGGATCCAGCTTGACTTTCAAATCTTACATTGTTTGCTGGGCCAGCTGTTGGGAAGAAAAGCCCGAGTTTTTGCTTGAAAGCTGAATTGTGATATTGGAGAAGCCATAGCAATACTGATGCCAGGTAGCGCTTGTAGAGCAGGGCGGGTGGCGAAAAGCCAGGCTGTGGTTCGGAGCTCCGTGCGAGACAGGACGGAGAGCTGCTTCCGGACACGCGAGCGGATCAGCAGCTCTGTGAATTTGTACAAGCGTTAAAGTGCCTTGAAGAGCACGGAGATCTGGCAAATCCATATGGATTTCACACTAGGAGTAGAGACGCCGCATTTAGAGTCCGAGTTCAAGGCGTAGCTGTGCTAAGATGACTCTTTCCCTAGCAGACCCTGCCGTACACCTATTTGTTGGGCATGCAGAAGCCGTCGGTGAATACCAGCCTCTGGGAAACCTGGCTAAAAGCAATGGCAGTACATGGCCTACAGTATTTTCAGAGCTGCCCTGGGACTGATTGTAAATGGCATTTTAAATGGTTTTTTGAAATGTTCTTTTCCTTCCTCTGTGTGCGTCTTTACATTCTCTCACTGCTTTCTCTCCATCTGCAGAAAGTAAAATTTAGGAAAGGTTATTCTAGCTGTTTTGTCACAATATGTAGTACTTGCATGGGGGTGTCATACTTGCGTAGGGATAACATGGCGTGGTTTGCTTCTGCTGCCGCTTTGCGTTAAGTGTGACTTTAAGACATTACTTGTAGTTTCTGTTGGTATTTTAAATAATAGATCAGGTCCACAATTTGTTTGCTAAAGGTTCCAACAGATGTGGTGTAATTAACAGACTGTAATCATTAGGTTTTGGAGAGAGGGTGACATATCAATTTTTTAACTGCTTTTCTGCTTAGAAATGCATCCAAGTAGTGATGCCTCCAGAGGGATATGCACATGGACGAGTGTACTTTGTGCATGCCATTTTATATACATTCTCACTTCGCTTTCCAAGTATGAACATGTGTAGATGCCTTCGGCACGTGCAGATACGTGCAAGTGGGTTGTGCATCTGTAGCATTTATTCGCACATGGAAGAAGGCATATGTGGGTCTGTGTGCACTGAGTTATGCTTGCACCACAGTCCTGCGAACATTTGACCTTACGTGGTGGCATCTCTTCAAATCTGCGACTCGGCGATTCAGTTCCTTTTGCCTTGAAAATAAAGGCAGGGTGACTTTGGGTGGAGTAATAATGATGCTCTTTTAGGAAATTAACCTTTGAGGCATATTGCCCAGTTATGTCTCCTTTAATCTGGTAACGTGAAAACCACAGAGGAGGAGAAACCAGTTTTGGTGGACGAAGACAGGTGTAGCTCAGCGGTGCGGGTGTCGAGCTGATACTCAGGCCTCCACTGAGCGCAACCCATTACGTCCGTGGAGGTTGTTCTTTCTGCCCACCAAACGCATAACCCTGTGGCTGCAGCACGACACCGCAACTTCTTTACTGTTGTAGGTCCTATCCGTTCAACGGAATTGTCCAACAAGTTGTATTCAGCTCATGGGGTCTTGGAGCAGGAGGGAGACTGCGGTGCTGTGATGCCCGTTCCCCAGAGGACTGCGGGATGTGGCCCAGAGGAGTGAGTCCCATGCGGGCGATTCAGGATAGTAATTGTAATTAGCTGCTGGTAACGTTAGTGCACGCGTTTGAATTTTGAGGGTGGTTGAAATACGGGGTTGGCGGGGTATGGGGGAAAGCATTTCCTTGCAATGCCAGTTAAAATCTAAGAAATTTTACCGGGGAGGCAGGTGAAAGCCTCGCGGCAAACTGTCAGGTTGTCTACCTCTAAACAGCCACCCTTTGTTATTTATTTTTTAAACAATAAGTAAATGAGAGCACTCCTGATTTTCCCCATGCGGGCAGTCGTGCCCACGTGCATTTTTTTTTTCCCCCTCTTTTGGAGAAATCTGAAGTTTCATTTTGTGTCTTTTAGCTGCTCTAATTCACGTTTCCTACTGTTATATCACTTTATTTAGGGACAGTGTGAGAGACAGGAATCTGAACTGACTGCATCGTGCTTAAGAAGNTCCGCCCTCTTTTGGAGAAATCTGAAGTTTCATTTTATGTCTTTTAGCTGCTCTAATTCACGTTTCCTACTGTTATATCACTTTATTTAGGGACAGTGTGAGAGACAGGAATCTGAACTGACTGCATCGTGCTTAAGAAGGTGAGTAATGACTTGGAGAAGACCTTGTGCGTATCTTTTGATCTTTGGGCTTCAGACACCCCTTCACCCATAATTAACTTGTGTGTTGACTGATCACCTGAGTGATCAAGGGAGACTCAGTATGTCAGTGGAAACCAGGAAACTATTACTCTGTGGCAAAACAGCAATCAAGCTAACTCGTCTATGATACAAATCAGATACCTGCAAGAACAAGTCACGTAATGGCAAGCTGTACTGGAGATGGATGATATCCTAAATCATTATCTTCAATAGCATCAATTATGTTTACAGGATGAGTAAGACCATGGTATCTTCATGGCAAGTGCTGCATCTAGATAACAGCAGCAGCAACAACAAAAATTAAAATTACAGCATGAATTTCAGGAGGGGCTGTGCACTGTACACGACTAGCCAATAAATCAAGACCATCAGTGATCAGATGGAGTAGCGTGGTAATGGTTATCATTCCGTTGTGTAAAGTGCACAGCTTAGGGTGTATAGATCATTTAAAATATATATGAATTTGAAACCAGCCAAAATACGTCAGACATTGTTTGTCTCAGGAGTATGTTATTTTTTTAAAGTGCAAGTGCTTTTCAGAACAAATTTTAGCATGTTTTGCATTCTAATGAAGCATCTACTATACGTATGAGGCCCTTGCACACGCTGGCTGTGAAAGTGGAGGGAATGAGTGGATTTATAGGTTCTTTCGCACATTCTGTCAAAGTCAGCCTTTCTGCCTAGTGCAGCACACCGAATAGGAAAGGCTTTCGTTGCACAACTTCCCATAAGAGAGGTAGTGTTTACTGTCTGACACATCGCAACGTGTAAACAAAGACTCAAAATAGGTCTACGTTAAAAGAAGGAGCTCCAGCTGGGAAGGGATTAAGTTAATAACATTTTCTGTAATCTCTTTATCAGCATTTCTGTGGCCAGTTTATGATAATAAACAGGCAAAAAAAGAGCGTGTTTGAGATGGAAGCAAATTTCAGTCTGATATGAGTGATGTACCTCATAACGAGTTATAATTAGAAGGGAAGCTTCTTACAGCACTGTTCCTCTATAAATCACAGCAGATATTACCCCAACTTGTACAACAACTATGAAATATGCTATGAAATGTGAAACTCATGAAATAGAGGGTTTTTTTGTACCAATTTCATTCTCGGAAAAGATCGAATTTGACACAAGGTCAAGCCCCTTTTTGAGAGATTACTTAAGAATAGGGTAAACAGCCCCAATTCCCTAGAAAACCGTATTAAAATTTCCATTTAGTAACAACCATTTTGGTTTTTTATAATCACAGTTTGTGCAAGCTGGAAGCATTGCCTGGTTTGGTACACAGAATCCTTTCTAGGAAGACTTGATCAAAAAAAAAAAAACAACAGAAAACTTGTCTGTGGCATAAACTTCATATTGAGCAAAATTTTACACTGAACAGGAAGTCAGAAATACAGGATGGTAACTAAATAGATGCGTATTTTCCTTTCCTCTTCTGACAGAAATGGCCTTGACCTGGCCTGGTGCCCACCCACTTCATTCCAGATGTGAGCGTGGAAAATCCATAGAGGAGGCAACCATAGGGAAGGCCTTGCTGGCTTGATACCTAAAAACAGAACAAAAAAACCCCCAAATAGTAAGATTTCTTGAGTCTTTTTCTTATATTAAGGCCTGAGTCTTTTTCCTATGGCATTTTATTGTATTTTTGATAGAAAACGGATGAGTTTATTTCAGAAGTGCGTTCTCTGGGAACCTATGAACTCTCAGGGCTGTTGGTATGGTAGGGCTGTAGCTGCCCCTATTGATCCTAATTTAAAGCTGTAATTGCAGATAAAAACATCATTATATCCTCCAGATACCTTAATTGAAAGGAATGATTCCCAGGAGCAAAGCGTGATAAGAACTTTTACATGGGCCAAGTGCTTGTGGACATTTCAACACCTTCGTTTCTTCGGCGTGGCCTGGGTTCGTTCTTGCGTGGAAAAATGTCATAGCCTTCTAATATCCGACCTTGTTTCTTGGGCTCCACTTAAAATAAGGCAGGGGACCTACCTAGGACTCCATGGACAGCAGGACGTTCACTGGCTTGGTCTCCCAAATGGCACAGTTGTCTAGAGAAGCCACGTGTACGTCAGCGTGTCAAGGATATGTGCTCTGGTTGTGTGAAAGTACTAACTAACAGGTTCCTGTAAGCGTAGGACGAATAATATCTTGACTCCAAATCAACTTGCTAGTCTGAGGTGGATTAATTATTTACATCTGCACGAACTATTTTTCTTTTGATCGTCTCCCCATAGATAGAATTTGAGAGCTTTTAACCTTACAGTATGGTTTTTCTCTTGGTGCAATGTGGAGTAAGACAGTGTCAGGTAATTTTCTTCCCAGCATCAAACTACTGTATTCCAGAATGACTCGTTGTATTCTATAATATTTCAGGTTCAGGCCTGAAACCCATGCAGTCTGCAGAATCACTGTCCACACCTTTGAGCCATAGGAGAGGATCCTGTTAGTCCATACGTCAGACTCTCTAGCTTACCTGCTGTCTCATGCCAAAACCTTTTGGTCTTAACTAATATTACAGTTCATTAAATTGGTCCTTCAGTTATAAAATAGAATAACCAGAGTATTCTGCAAAGTCCATGTCGGAACAAATATATAAACGAATCTTGGCAAACCTGACTGAGGTGAATGTAGCCCTGACATAAACAGATCAAGCAGGGGATGTCACAGTGGTGTAGTGAGTCCTACGCAGGCTGGTGCTACAGGTGTTGCAGCTACAGAGCTTAATCCCTCTGCCCACTTTAAATCCCTTTCTAAATCTCTATTTGATTAGAGCAGCTGTCGCTAGTGATTTGAGGAAGACTTAGAAGACAGCCATGTGTCCCCTCCTCTCCTCTCCGGGTGGTTTTTGTGAATGAACGCGTTTAGACGATCTGAGGAGGAATAAAGGTAGAAGATTGTTCCGTCGTAGTTTCTCCTTGCCTCTGCCTATATTACAGGATTAGGGCATGTAAAGCATAGTAAGTGTGCCAAGGTCCTTTGTTGTGACTGGTCCTCGGAGAAGACGAAAAACCCTTTTCCTTAAAGGACACGGTGGACGCTTAAGGTACTGAATTACTCTTTCAGAATAGGAACCTGCAATAGAACAGAGGACACTCCTTGCGCTGGCATTCTCCCAACCTGCAAGAACACGACCATTTCCTAACAACCCGGGAGGTGAACACCCAAGACCTTCAAGGTACCAAAATGCTTTCAGGGATCTCAGCCCAAGAGATTAGCTCTTCTTTAGCAACTCAGACCATTTTATCTCCAGAGCCAAATAACTCTACTTATGGTACAGTGTAACAAGCCAGTCATGTCTGCTCAATGTAGTCAGCTTGGAGGAGTAAATCTGTAGGGCAAGAAATATTTTTATAAGTTCAGATTAAGATCAATAGCGGGGGGAGAGGGGGGAATAAAAGGCTTACCGCTATGATTGGCTGGAAACAAGAGTGAGATGTCATTACTTGAGGGAACACGTTCTGTCAGGCAGCGTTCAAATATGTGGACAGACTTAACTCCTTTAAAAATGAACTAGTATTTTCAAAGTATTAAACAAAACTCTTGTTTATTACACGAAATTATCAGTTGTTTTGTCTTTCAGAGGTAAACAAAGAGCTGAGGGAGCCTCAACCACTCACTCAGTCTTATGACCTTATGGTCACTGTCCAAAATACCAGCGGTAACGTTCCACTCTGTAGAACTAAGAAGAAAAGCAGATACTCAGCAGGGTTAGCCCAGTGTCTTTCCAAGTAATCCCTTATTTTTGCAAAACATTTCCATATGGGAAACTTGATCGCTGAGCAGAAGCACTGAAAATAGTGCGGCCAGTTCTTTGTGTAGATACTGATATTGGCTGTTGAAATGCTAAAACGGTTGACAGGCTTTAGCAGTGCTGCTCTGCACGTCTAAATGTAAAACTGATGCCTGGGGCTGAAAATTGATCTCTGTAGCATTAAACTCCAACCACAAACTGGGTATCACCATTTGGAAGGGAAGCAGATAGCTGGTATTGGCTTCTCTGGTGAAGATGAGTAGCTGGAAAGGTTCTGAGGAGCTGTTGCAGATATGAACCCCTTACCCTGAACTTTGTGGAAAAATTGGTTCAAAACACAAATTTGCAGCATATACTTAATTAGGTAATGGGCGTGAGATGTAGCCCTGGATTGAAATCCTTTTCCACTGAGCGAAGTTGGGATCTGGCTCTTCACTGACCCTGCGGGCAGGCCTATCTACAGTTAATTAATCCTAGAAAGCAAGCAGACTTACTCTTAAGGAAAAGCCTCTCTCTCTCTTTTTTTTTTTTTTTTTACCTTTTAAAAGGTCTTTTCTTTTTACCTTTTGTTTTAAAGGGAAACTGCGTAGCAGTAACATGGAACCGTGGTACTCTCTCCGGTTACAGCTGAGTGACACTATATCAGCAGCAGAATACGTACAAATTAAACTGTAACAACGTACCAAGGAGAGGCACGGCAATATCATAAAAATTATCCACAGTGCAATATGACTAATGTTGTGTGAAATGCATTCATTGGCGAAATGATATCCAGGTGTGTCTCAAGGAGTTATGCTGATGGACATAATGGTGATAGAACAGAGATGAAGGAAGGAAAGGCGAGTGAAAGACAAAAGGTTGCGGCAAGGGCAGCGTGGCTGGGGAGGATGCTCCGGTAGGCGTGTTTGACCGGAGGAAGGCCATGTCCCCGTGGAATACAGACGGGTGTGATAAGAACTCAGCTGCACCTTTCCTACTCGCACGCCTGGCGTGGAGGCGCGCTCGCCGTTTCAGGCACGCACACGCGTTCCTGTGTCCTTTCTCACCGCCTTTCACGTGGACTTTTTGCAATCAAACCTTTATCTAGAAACACAAGCTGCAAATGCGTTAAACACTCTCCAGCAGCGCTACTTACAGAAATGTCTTTTGGTTTTCCTTTGTAAGTACAAAAGCGAACAAAAATCCCAAAGAGAGGGGGCCGATATTTTATTAACGTGTCTAAACCCAAGAAATCAGCTCAAACCTACGCGGAGAGGGGATGGCTAGAGCAAGCACTTCATCAAGGTGCGTTCAGTTGTAAGCTGAAGTTGTAAGCTCCTTCCTTAGTCTGAGAGCCTTTTTGAAGCGAGTAAATGTTTTGCCTGAATAGGGAACTTGGGTATTGCTAAACTATAATTTGATTTTCCTCTCTCTCTCTTTAACGTAAATTTGGAAAAAATCTGTCCGGTGACCCGTCGTGCCATCGTGCTTATCCACAGACGCTTATCTAGTACGTGAACATTTTGTTTTCAAAGGAACTTAGGGATTACCCAAGTACGTTTTGGGTGTTTTTTGATAGCTAAATTCTTTTTTCCAAAACAGTTGAGCTGCTCGAGAGCTCACAACTCACTGAGTGTCGCTTAAAACCGAAGTACTTTTTAAAATTGGAGCACCGGACAGCAAAGTGGCCCTGCCTGACATAAAAGCACTCTTTGTGCAGCGTGCCGCTGGAGTGCAGGGCCTGGTCTGTGCTGCAGTCAGAACCTCTCAAATTATTAGAAAAATGGGGCATTTTTGTTGTGATCTTGATTAGTTTGCTAGTTGGTTCGTTACGAAGAGAAAGCTTAGGCCAAGGTCATGCAACAGATCTTGTTTCTGATGTATGAGAGCCGTGCGAGGTAGGTTTTTCCTCATTTATTGATATGTACAAGAATGGGAGGTAGACCCAGCCAAAAACGTTGGGATCCAACTACTTTCAAAGTTCTAAGATATCCAGAGGTGAGAGTTCATTTTGTCTCCTAGTGAACACAGGAACGTTTCCGTGGGAGGCAAAGCTCTCCGCAGCCACCAGGTGTGCTGGACTGACCGCTTCTGTTGTGCTCCCAAGGCAAAGGAGGAGGGAGGGGCATGATAAAACCAGGGTTTTCAGCCTGAAGTCCGACTTGGATCTGGGGGTTCTTTGTGAAGCTCGTAAAGCTTTTTCTCCAACCACCCACCTCCGCTTGCCGCTGGGCACGTGCCAGGAATTCCCTGCCGAAGGAAGCTGCCAAAACTCGCAGAGCTGCGATAACGCTCTGCTATCGAATGGCCCGAAGCTCCCGCCGGCACTGCGCTTTCCGCCGGGCAGGCAGGGCATGGGCTGCCCGACCTGGAGTGTCCTGAGCACATCGCCCAGGCTCAGTGATTTTTTGCCCCCTCTCTGTGCTGCAGTTCCCTGTTTTTACAGGTCGGTGATGGCTCGGCGCAGAAGAATTTCTGCCTGCCCCCCCCCTTTGTTTGGGAAATAAACATCAGCCGTTTACTCTCGGCGCGGGAAAGCATACTTCTCCTTCGCTGTGACAGGAGTGTGTGCGGTAATACAGCAAGCTCAACCTTGAGAACGGGGAGAGGCACTCTGGGAGCTGGGCTGGTTTATATCTCAGCTGATTCTCTTCTTTCTTCCGTATCCCCTTAATAGCTTGACAGGAGAAATATAGGGAAGATACAGCCATCTGATTAACAGTGCCGGGGGCTGGGGGGGCCGGGGATGGATGACAGGGAAAGGGAGCGCAGTGTGGCTACCAGCCAAGTTCCAGCGAGAAACAGAATATCTGGCTTCCTCTAATCTCTAGAGGAAAATTAAGTTACAAAAACCTTTAGTGGAAACTTTGCATACATTCAGTACCATTGCCATGCCTGACAGAAAAAACCTGATATATTATTTAGTTTATAGTTATAGAATTGAAGGCATAAGCTTTCCCACCAGGAATGAAGAAAAAAATCCTCTCGAAAACCAAAGACAAACCCCCTTAAAACCCCCTGAACGTTTTGTGCTATCAGAGTTCTTGAGAAATTCTTCTCGTGTCGATGGATCGTCGAGTGTGAATTGTGTGTCTGAACGTCTTCCCCGGTGAGCAAGATGAATTTTTGCACTTGCCCACAGAGCTCTTCTTGCTTTCCCAGCCCTTTGTGCCTCCTTCTGCGGGCGCACGGTCGGGCAGGCGAGCATGCAGGTGGGGAGGAGGCTCCAAATTGCCCCGGACGGACACCACCGGCCAAAGGGTCTCAGGCTGCTCATGCCACGGAGGCAGAGAGCGGAGTCGTCTCCTCAGATGAGCGCTCCCCATCTTGGTGTTCACCGAGATGTGACATGAGGGAGGAATTTGTCCCCCTCTTGTTTGTCTGTCGTGAATGTGTTGATGAAAAATAGTGGAGTTTAATTTAAAAAAAGAAAATAGCATAGGTGTTGAGTGAGTAACAAGTTGGGACCTATGTGTGTGAGATAAATTGCCGCTTAAAATTAAATACCCTACTTACTGAATGTCATCTAAAGCAGTTGCAGTAACCGTGATGAAAGTGTTACTAACGGGTTATTCAGTTTTATGAGAGGGAGAAAGGAAGCTAGGTTGGCTGGTTAGATCTTTCCTTCGTTTAGCCTTATGTCAGGTGCACGTGATGTGTGTGAAGTGAGACTTCTTTCTTGTCTGAAAACGCCGACCAAGGGTGTGAAATGGCACCGTGTGGTTCGGCAGCGCGCGGTCCCCTGGCTGGCTGTGCTCCCTTCTTGCCGGTTGCTCAGGCTGGTAGGAAACTGGCTCTGTTTGCTCAGAGAGGAGAACGTACAGATGCCTTTTGCGGTATTTCCCTCCACCTGGTTGCAAACAAGCTTGCTCCCAACCCGCACGCTAGCAGGCCCTTTCTCACATTCACCAGCCTCGTCCGAAGGGAACATTTTCCACGCAGACGAACATAAGAGCCATGCTTGCGTGCCGTTTCGCCTCCGAGAGCTTTGTTTCTCTTCAGCCTCAGGGACTTCAACACCAGCCAAAACTCGATGTGAGGCTGAAATTGTAAACTGGCCGTTCCCATCCCCGGCCGTCCCTGCAGCGGGAGAGAGGTTGTGGTTGTGTTTGTGTAAGCGCGCACGTGCGCGTGCGCACGCACGAAACCAGATGTACACTGTCCAGAATAAATGAGGCTATTCAGAATGTCACAAAATGGACAATTTACGGCCAGTTTCAGCAATTAGTCAGACCAAAGAGGGGAGGTGGGTCAGTATTAAAACCTCACGGTTTTGTTTACTTTAAAAAAGCAACAGGGAGTTCCAGCTGATGAGCAAAGATACCGAGGGAGGGTAATTAAAGAGAAACAACCTTTGATGTTTGTCTCACTACATTTTCTCCTCATTTTGTCGTGCTCCCCTTACCCAGTCTTAAGAAACAGAGGTGCTGCTCTCTTCTAGGGAGGGCGGCGCGTGGCGGGCTGCGGGGACAGTTCTGGAGCAGCAATTCCTTACTCGCTTCCTGCGGGGCTCCTGCACCTTGCAGTGAATTAAGGGCCTTTGTACAGAAGTGCCGGCACCTAGCAGAGCTGCTAGGTATCCGGCTATAGGGCCATCCACTTGTGTGACTAATTTTATTGTGCTAATGGCGGGGGGAAACAAAAATCTCCTGAAAAATATTGATAGATTCTAAAATAGCCCCCCAACCCAAAAGTAACCAAGTTGAACCGTGAGCGTGACCCATGCCTCCTAGTTAACCACCATATTTTAGTACAAACATTCTGTTCCATTTGCATGAACTATTTTGTCTACTCAGGTCTCAGTTCTTCCACTTCCAACACTGGACTTTGCGCCACGGTCGTAAGATACTGGTTTTCAAATGTGTTCTTAAAACCTTCTCAGCAACCCAAAGCTTTGGGCTACGTGGAAGCAGGCTCTGGCCCTTTTAACTGCAGGTTGTATGCGTACAGCAAGAAAGTCACCTTCTGTGCGTGACTTCTTATGGTCCATGGGCAGCCTTGACCGACTGGTTGACTACACACCGCATCTTGTTTGCTGCTTGCTAGTTCTTCACCCAGTATGTCTGGGATGTAGGAGCGGAGATGGGCTTTTTTTTTTTGTGGGTGACCGCGGTGGGTGCACCCTCTGAAGCGATATAAAAAGCGAGGAGGCCTTTTCTGACTTGCGCATCGTGAGTGTGCTTGGTGAAGCTGCCTCTTGCTCATGGGTGCTCTCGTGTGTAAGGGTGAGAGACTGAAAGCGGAATGCAGTTATTTAACGAACGTGTTTTAATGAAACAAAAGATATTTTAATACGTGGTTTGTTTCACTGCAATTTTTTGGCAGTAGATGGGGCCCTTACTGTAATAAAATTCCACCGAGCTGGGAAGCCTTTTGGAGGTGATGCCCCGATGCAGTACATTGGTGCTGACTCCTGGAAGATCAGCTCCGACTTGACCGAGGCGCTTTGCTCTTCCCGTTCCCGTGCAACTGCCCAGCATGGAGAAAAAAAAAAAAGGAGGAGGAGGGTGGAACCAATGTGCATACACCTCTGTACCCCTGTGTTTTCACTCCACTCTGTCCTAATGCATTCTTTTGCTGTCTGTCTTTCCAAAAAGCTGCAAAGTCACATCTTCAGTTTGCCCAGGCTCCCTCGCTCTGCTCCTACTGACTGCGGTCAGGACGCAGGGTGACACCGGGGATGAGCAGGAAGGGAAACTCGCTCCTGGAATAGGGTGGGGACAGAGCCAGAACCTTACCTTCTGCCGCGCCGCTGTGGATTTAACGTTTCATTCGTGCAAATGCACATTTCCTGGCAGTGCTGGGGCTGGCCTGGCATCCAGACCTGGTCTGCTCGAGGTAGAGCCATTATCCTAAAGTGCTTTTATTGATCTGTTGACTTTCTGTCTCCCTCCTTCCCTTCCTCTCGTCACCCTGCCAGCCTCCTAAAGACTCGTATCTTGTCTGATACAACCGAGGTATTTTAAGGGGCAAACAATGATTTCGAAGTCAGATTAGACAAACTGTGCTTGCCCAGTGAAAGCAGATATCCCCAGAATGACGTCTGGAGAAGGCTCTGTCTACATTTACAAACAGTCTCTCTCTTCCCCTCGTATTCCCCCCCACCCCCTGCCGTGTATGTCCTGGTGATGTTGGAAAATTTGGAAAATAACAATTCATTTCAAGGCCGAGTACATCTTTGCAGCAGCCTGTTCAGTGGCAGTGCCATACTGTCGTGCTTTATTT
Organism: Steatornis caripensis; assembly: GCA_013398225.1. NCBI lineage: Eukaryota > Metazoa > Chordata > Aves > Caprimulgiformes > Steatornithidae > Steatornis > Steatornis caripensis. Next base: position 143,258 of record VZSC01013089.1, read on the forward strand.
TTGGTTGGTCAGAGAGAGCTATAGTAACGAAGCTATATATGTGCTGCGATATCCAGCGGTATTGAAAGCTGAGATTTAAAGAGAGGCCTGAAAGACTTAGCAGTTGATGCCTGTAGAAAGCCAAAAAGAGCTGCATGCCTTACTGGAAATTTCAGACGAAACGTGTTAGAGCGCAGTACATTACAGTGACCCGAGCTACAAATCCACGTGAGCTGGAGCTAAAGGGAGAAAGAATAATACTGGACAAAATGTTTACAATCCTGTGTACTAATAAATAGTAAGGGAGGGGTCTGAAGTTGGCTAATTTATTTTGATTTGTTATTTCAGTGTTCACAGTTTCTCAGGTTTCTGGAAAAATGCGTTTCCTTCCTAATAACATTCTTCATTAACTAATTGGTTAGTGCGTGGGCGTTTAGTTAATGGTCTGAAAAATACAGAGGTAATGCAGAACAGTTAAAAAAAGGCTAGATTTGGTTATAAGAGTGCATGTAATTTTTAAAAAATCTAAACTCCGAGGTCTTGCATATAACCGAATACATCGCTATTCATGAATGCAGTACTTGACAGATAAAGACGTTATCGACAGTGTATGGTTGGGTAAACGTAAAGGTGCATAAATGCTTTATCAGGGAATAGCTCTTTTATTTTTAAATGTGGAAACAATATAAATAAAAACATATTTGAGTAAAAAAGAGAAATTCACATTGAGTGCTCTTTTATTAGGCTGGATAGTACTTTACCTTGTGAGGAATGCCAGCGAAAATAGTGTGTTTTCACTGGGAAATATTAACGAGATCAAGGACAAAAACTTCTGTTTATTCCTCACCTAGTTCATTCATATCCATTAGTTTTATTTTTATGGAAATTTGTGGAAAGAAGATAAATTAATCAGCAATACTGATAAGAACGATTACCTGTGCGCTACTGAAACCCTCCCTTCAAGTATGTGCTATCACTTTCGCAAGCCAGGAACAGAAACAGCTCCACGTGACCTACGTGGGCAGTCGTGCAGCACAGGTCGTGGATCAGGACTGACGCTCCGGTCGATAATCAACGTGAAGGATTTGCAAGCAATCTGCTGGCTGAAATGTGTTTGTGTAAAGCATTTATCTACGAAATTTGAATATAGTCAAATGGGGGGCGGGGGAAAAAATTGAAGCCCGTTTCCGTATTACTGGGGAAATGAAAACAATCTTGGTGATAAGTTCCTCGGACCATGGGAACGCCCTCTTATGCAATGAAGACAGTGGACCTTGATTGACTGGGGCGTCACGTAACGAAAAGCAGCTAACAGTTCACTGCCTTGCAGATGATTTAGCTAATTCTAATACTGTGTCAGTAACAATAACCTTTCTGTTTGAAATCGCAAACAGCGAGAGGGGAATGGGAGTCCCAGGGAAAGAACATCTTGAAGGATCGAGGCTTGGCAAACACCCCTTAGTAATTTACTTTCTTGGAGAAACTACAGCAGGAGCACAGCTACAGCTTGATGTGCGCTGAACTGCTTTGCTTGGGAGTAAACCGTGTAAGCTTCGTGTCGTGCAATGGCATAGGCGTAGCTAGTAGGTAAGAGCCAGAATTGTTTTTCCTGCCAGACAACAGTTCACGTTGCTGCTGCTGCTGAAGGAAACATAATTCAGTGTATTCCCAGCTAGACCCAAATTTGCATTTATTTGTCAAAACCTGTGCTTTACAGATTCTGCGGCAATGTCTTTGGCCAGTTCTGTAGAAATCTTGATAAAAGCACCGGCTCAGCCTTTCAGATGGTCCTAACTTCTGCTAGAAGTAGACAGAGAAGCTTGTTTCTGTGTTTCAAAACCGAATTGCTAAGTGAAACTACCTGAGTAAACAGGTTTCGGGGCCAGAAGAGTTCATCATCGTGCTTGTCTGGTAAAAGATCTTACAAAGATAATGCTGCTGTTAATTTTAATGGGTAAATATGTCTTATACAGAGTGAGATAAATTTGTGGACTTCCCACCTGTGAGATGTTAACAGGACAAGCCGTGAAGTTGGATGCCTGAAACAGATCAAGACGACTTTCTGGACGTCGGTACGCAAGTGAGCGCTGTAAGTACTCTGCAAGCTAGGCAAAGCGAGCCAAGAATCGCATTTTGAGACATAAATGACGCCTGAGCGGCGGAACGTAAAACTGCGCCTCCTCCGACAGCAACGCTGAATGTTGACAAGTGCGTTTGGTGATGTGATGCTGCCGAGCGCGAGCCAGCGCGCAGGCAGGAGCGTGGGCAGGTGAGCTGATCCGCTGCGGCAAATCCTGTATCGACAGCAGGACTCTCGTCGTAGTCTCTAGGGCTTTACATAAAAGAAGTTTCCTACGTGTTAGCACACAGCGTTTGGTGTTTCCAATTACACAGGATTAAAGGCAGTCCCAGTGAAAAGGATTATGAACTGGGAACTGCCTGGCTATTTTCAGTGAGTATCTGCCAGCCAGGTGAGCCAGGCAGCTGTACGCCCAGTCTGTGGGACGTAAGATAAAATAAGAGGAAGAAAGAAGGGAAATATCCTCCGGTAATTCAAGGGGAGGAGAGAGGCGGAAGGAACCCAACACACCTTCCAGCTCGCGCTGAATCTAATTGCCAGCAGAGCAGTTGCGAGCTGCTAGGCGCGAATCCCCCAAGAGCCCCGCCGTAATGAAGCATCCTGTAAGGCGCGGAGGGGCGTGAGCGCTGCCATAAGCTCAGCAGCAGCGTCTGCGTCAGCTCCCCGTCCCCCCCTCGGATACCCTTTGGAAATCTTCGGCGTGTTTTGTGTTTGTTTTTGAGCCAGGAACAAATGCTGGCAAATGCAAAGGTGTTAAATGTTGGCCAACCTATCCCAACGTGCCCTACGCGGCACTGAAGGGAATATTACTGTAAGTGGAAGATGAGCTCGGTTCAGAGGCTGTTAAGTTAAAGCTTATTACCCTCATTAAGAGGTGTGTGTAATGTGGTTTCAGGCTGCTGATATGGGAAAACAACGTTTTCCAAGTGTTTTGTTGTCCTGTCTGTTGTGCTTGGAGGGGAATTCAGTTTCTGTTGTGCACTGGGTCACATTCAGCCTGCAGCTAAGATTCCTTCACAAAGTTTAGAGTTTGGGATTGCCCTTGAGAAGGCAGAGGCTGAGTCTGGGGCAGCGTGCTTTGTCAGAGCGAGGACGGTTGTCCCTGTGCACAGAGGGGAAACAAGGAGCAGCGGGGTACAGAGGTGTTCATGCGCCTCTGCCGGGAACCAGTCCTGTTCCGAGAGCGCTGGGGTAAAGCGAAGAGCGACGCAGGTGTTCCTGCCCCGTGCTCCCCGGGGCTCTGCGTGCCGGGAGTTCAGGTTGTATTGCTCCCAGCAGGGTGTAAATGGAGACAGCCAGCTTGGGTTTAGCTTCCCATGCAATTTAATAAGCCCCGCAGAAGCGGGAGCGCTGGGGCAGGCGGTGCAGGATCAGGAAGCAGTTTAGGTTCACCAGGTGTTATTAGCTCGAGCTCAAGACTGGCCCTGCACGACCGGGCTGGTTCGCACCAGAAGACTTGAGCATCTCTTCAGTGTGCTCCTCATCATCTCCGTTGCCTGTGTTTTTCCTTCATCCGGGGTACCACAGCTCCTCGCAACGATGGAGCGTTGGCTCTCTAGTCGGCTTCAATCTATAGCTGTCTTTGGAGGGTCAGATCAGGAGAGGTTCCAGGTCCTCAGCCCTGAAGTGAAGCCCTCCCTGCTTCAGACAGGGCTGCAATTGAAACCAGCTGATCCCAAGTCCCTTGCAAACATTTCCATTTCAAACCACTGAAGTTTTATGTCTTCCTAGTAAATTTTTTTCTTAAGCCTCATAAATCTCATAAAGATCTGGAACAGCTAGTAAATTTGGCCATTCAGATACACGTTTTCCAGTAAAGAGGAGGATGATTGCTGTTTCTGATGCCACCTCCCCTCCCCACCCCGTCAGCCGTAGGAGTTCCCCTCTCGCCGGCTGTCTGCCGCTCGCACGCAAATTGGGTCGCGTTAAGAAAGGCAGCACATCCAGGTCCCGTTTGCACAAAGGGTGGAGGAGTTGCTGGACCCCTGCGAGCCTTACCACTGCCCCGTGTGTGACCTGAGCGAAATCGTTCGTCCTCTTCACGTCTCAGATCACTGGAAATAGGTGGATGCTCCGCCTGCTCGGGGGGTTGGGAACCTTGCTCCGTTCAGGCTGGACAGCATGCGTTTTGTGACGGGGAGCTGCAAGACTCCAGGCTGGGGATCCCCCTCCCCAAGTCCCCGCTGAACGCAGGACACGAGGGGTCTGCGCTGTCAGCAGGGCCGCAGCCTCAGTGCCTCCTGCTCCCTGCCCTCCGCGCAAGTGCGCTTGCGGCAGTGCCCAGGGGGGCTGCGGAGCCGTGCTTGTCCCCGGTCCCTGGCGTAATCTGGAGAGGAAGCTTTCTGTGTCCTCACCGTTGCACCGATGGCAAGTCCGGCTGAGTCGCTTAGGCTTGGGTTTTCCAGGTAGGCTGGAAAGAACATGAGCCCAAGGACCGTATAAACCCAGGACTTCTCGGGCTTCCATTGGAAATGCCAGGCAAACGTGCTGAAGATATTTAGAAAAACGTCCTATAGAAATAGAAAATTGTAAGCGTGTTTTCCCTTTTATTTGTTCTCTCCCAAATCCAAACAAGCTTATTTCCTTTCCTGCAATGCCGCTTTTGATAATCTCATGCCAAAGGCACTGAATCTGTTCTTCTTGCTGTCAATAGCGAGATGCCTGTTGCTCTTAACGGTTCAGCTATTAAAGCACCGCATCCCAATTGTCTGGCTGTGAGCAATCCCAAGATATTGCAGTGACAATATGGAACCTTTTTCCTCTCTGAATGTTGCTCTGCAACGTTTGACCATTTTGGCTGGGGTAAAGCATGTGTGTCTATCTGGGATTTTTTCCAAGGATGAGATTTCGACAGCTGTGCTCGTGTTGGCAAAAATCCTGACATCTTGTGCTTGGTTGAAATAGCAGATTCTTAGTGGAGAGGGGTGGGAATCCGATTTCATAGATGAACACTTATGAATTGAACTCTGTGAGCCTGGCTTAGCTCTTTTCACTTGGGGGAAGAGGTCGAAGCCATCCGCTGGGAACAGGGTGCAGCCTTTCTTTCTTCCCATCTCCACCTGTGGGCGCAGATGGCTGATGGGCAGTGGGGCTGGTGGGAGCCCGCGGTGCCTCTGCCAGCGCCGTGCAGCCGTTTGGGACGTGCCTTGGACTGCACCCGCAAAAGTGGGCGCCAGCCTGTTTGGAGTCCATGCCTAACGATTTTCAGTTACACATGAGATGTTTGGGCATGAATGGTGGGCGGTGGTAGCGCCCTTTCCGTGCAAATCCACCTTTTGCGGCCGTGATCAAAGCTTGGCCTGTTGTTTGTGCCGATATGTTTCTGCTGTAACCTTCGACCTGATGAACTGTCGTTTTTCTGACGAAAAATCACTAATTTGGAGAGTAGATTTGTTATTATCTCCGCTAACAGGGCACGGTGGCACAGAAAATTGTGTCACAAGGTCACCCAGGAGCTCCACATCAGAGCCAAGGATAAACTGGAACAGGTCTGATGGAAGGTCACCAAAAAGTTTTCGGAAGGTATTTTGCAAATATTATATTTATTTCACGCTTTCCAGTGGCCAGATGATTCCTTTATATTTTACCAAGGAAAATAAAAAAATCACGAGGTTTTAAAACCGTGTCAACAATAATTTTCCATTTCTGGTATTTCACTGAAAAACAAGGAAAAAATATGTTTTAAAACACAAACACAAGACAGTAGTCACACAATGAAACCCAATAAAACATACCTCCTGCTGAAAACAATTCAAACAATTTTGCTCAGGAAAGTTCGTAGCTTAGGGTTAGACCCACAAAATCAGACATTCGCGGCTTGCATCCGTGGCAAATGTGAGGTCTTTTATGTTACTTTAACTTCCAAGGAGAACGGGCTAAACTGGCTCCAATTCGTACTTGCTGTGCCCTAAGTGATGTGTACAGACTCTTGTCGCGCCTCAGCAGGCACTTGGGCAGCCTTTGCACATGTTTAAACCCTCAAGCTCATTTTAAGGATTTGGGTGGCTCTGTTATATGGCGGGTGAGTCGGATTTGAAATGGTTAAATTTGGGACGGCCCCGGAACAAGAAGTCACGCGTGCGTGGGGCGACTGCACGCTGTGCTGTGGTTGCAGTCAGGCACGGGGGCGAGCTGGAGTGAGCTCTGAGCGTGTATTATCTGCGCGCGGCCCGGCCACGTCAGCTGAGCGTCCGGAGAAATGACCGGTAACTACAAAATTATATGGGAAAAACGGTACCCCGTGTACTTTGCTTATGGGACATGGAGTATAAGAGAGGACACTGTATTGCATGGGATGTTTGGTGTGCGTGGCACTGACCGATGGCCTTGGAGGCCCTTTCAAAGTCGTGCCTTGGTGGGGAGCTCTCCCTTCATCTCCCGCTTGGTTCTTGAAAACTAGGGCAAATCTTAGCACATCTGTGAGCGTGAGGCTTCTGTGTTTAGAAGGCTTCTAGCACCCACGTTAGCTTGATGAGAACTAACGTGACCATTTCTACGCTGAGAAGCACCAGCGGCACGTCTACCATAAACTGAAATTCCAACTTTAAGTTGTCTTACGGTCCTGCAGCAGATCTGTTTACACTGGAATAGCGTAAGGCAGATGTCTTAATCTTCCCTGATTCTTAACAGGTTACAGGCATTGACTTTAAATAACCGAGAGCCTTTAAAATAATTTTACAACATGCTTTCCCCTCCTCCGAGGACCTTAACCTTTAGTTGGCCTTAACCAGAAACACCCAGGATGATGTGGTTCTAAAACAGAGCGCCATAAACCGAGCAGCAGCTTTAAATATATAGCGTGATCATTACCTGAAACCAGTGAAGAGGCTGGAATAATTATTGCTCGTGTTTACACCTTGGTATCTCAGTGGGTTGTGTTCAGTCCCTTAATGATGATGATGAAAAACATACTGGAAACGCGTAGTAATTAGAGAGAGCACTCTCTGTGATTCTGAAAGCACAGAGGTGGCTTTGAAGTGGAGCTGGACACGGCGACTGCTGCCAAAACATTGCGAGAGTTAGGAGCGCTATGCAGCAGGCCCTCGGTGGTTGTACGTACGATAACGTGTCTGTTTTGGCACATGCGGTGTCTGCCTCCAGGACTGGCCTTATAATCGCTTCTGTTACGTCGGTGAGACTTTTACGGCTTGCGAAAGGAGCAGATTGATGGTGGGCGAAGGATCATATAAATGCTCCGCTTTTTAATTTACGTAAAGCCAAAGGTGAACTTTGGTTTGTTTCTCCGGGGGGGGACTTTTTGGAGGGTGAGGCAGTATTTAGGGAGGGGGAAGCCTGGGGTGGCACCGGAGCGCGGGCACTGGGTTCAGGTGCTTTGCCCTGCCAAGGTTTCAGTGTGGGTACCGACATGAAAGGGAGTTCTCAAGCAACGAGCTGTAACCCTTGTGTTTTAGGAGTTTTTCTGTGGGTGAGGGATAGGAGCGTGCGCTGCGGAATGTATTCCTTTGTTTGTTTTTCCCATTTAAACAAACAAAAATACTCTTGTTATAACAGGGAGGAGTGATGAGGCTTGTGCTGTAAAATCATATTTGCTGGAAAAGTTGTCCCGTTTTCCATTGCTTGATTTCAGCTGGAAACGGAGGGCATGAAGGTCGGAGAGAACACGCTTTCTTGGGAGTATTTTTATGAGCGCTAGAGATGAACCCTCTCAGGAGGGAGCAGTTTAGCGGTAAGTAAAGGCAGCAGAAGAAGCAACAGGCATTCCCCAGCATTCCTTTGAGGCTCGACGGGAATCGCTTTTGGTCGTTGTCCTTTAATTTTCTACGCCATATCTCTTGGCGCTCTTCTCTGCAAACCCAGATTCAGCTCCTGTCCCCATGCCGATGCCACGGACACCTACCTGCTTACACCATGTGTCTCCCGTTTTGGCGGTGTTCGTGTCCCCGCCAGTGTCCCCTTGCAGATGACAGGCTGTCAGCTAATCCTCAGCACGTCTAAAACAAGGCTCTTCCCCGTAGATCTGCTCTTTCTTGAGCACCGTGGACGATATTAAGATCCTGCCTGTCCCTCAGTCCCACGGATGTTATCTTTGACGTGGATGTCTCTTGTTTCGTGCCTACAGGCAGCGTCGAACTCCTCCCACTGGTTTCTCCACAACCTCTCTAAAATACTGCCACTTTGGTGCCCCTCGCACGGCTCACGTGCGTGCTCAGGCTGTCGTTATTGTGCTCCTCCATCACTATTACGACATTGTTCGTTCTGGCCTGGTCAAATCCAGTCTCACAGTGCTCACACGTGGTCTTCATGCTGCAAAAAAAGATCATTCGCCTTGCCTGCCCGTCACCCCCCTCGCTGCATCTCTCTTGCAAGTCTCCGCTCTTGGTCATGTCAAGCATAATCCGCTTATCTTTGCTCCCAAGGTCTCTCATGGCCTTTCCCCGCCTAATATAGTGGTTTTCTTTTGGGGTTAAGATGTCGGTTTTGGCCTCTGATCAGCCCACTGTGGCACTCTCTCTTGCCCAGTTTTTAAAATCTGGAAGCACCCTCCCTCACGTGTTTTCCTGTGCTGTCAAGGCGGCTTCATTACTCTCTTCCCAATTTCTCTTTAAAACTCCTTTTCTAAGATGGCTATAAAACCCTCCCAGCAGCGAAGTTGTTGGTGTGCTGAGCTCTGTGATGGCTACGTGAACTTTGGTGGCTTCCATGTCTGTAACATCGTCTGTCGGCTTTTGGCTTGGAGTGAAGGCTCCCTGGTTCGCGGGCCATCTGTTTGTGCTGGCTCTGCACGGCGCCTGTCGCTGCGGGTTAGTCCCACGAAAGGAACCCACAGGTACTACGGTGATACAGAATAATAACAATAGTTTAAAAAGCGAGCATTAATAGCACCACGCGTCTCTCGTCACCGGTCTGTTGTTAGCCCTGCGACACCGAACCAAGCGCTGATCCTGGAGAAAGTTGACAGGTTTTACTTGCTTCTGGAAACATGTGGAGGAGTGGATTCGCCCTCCTACTCCATGCCTCTTGCACAGGGCCCTTTCACTGCTCCGTTGTCCGTTAAAATGAAAGTAAAAGGCTTAAAAATCGGGATGGCAAGCGTTGGGAGCAGTGTTATGCAATTCCACTTTTGAGTCTTCTGTCCGTTCCGTTCAGAAATCATGGCCAGTTGGTAGATAGTTTGGGGTCTTGCAGAAAATGAGCTGGAGTTTGTTTATGAGAAGAGGCAGAGCAATGTCGTGGGTCCGCATCTCATTCCTCTCTTTATTCTTGTTGAGCTGCCCATTGGAGAAGCCGGACATTGTCCATGGTGCCCTCTCTCCAATCCTGGCCCGTGCGGGATAGCGTCAATGACGGGGCCTTACAGCACGCTCTGCAACTGTACTCCAGCCCAGAGTCTCCCAAAGCTTCCAGCGCTGTGAAACCAGGGTGAACGAGGGACTTAAATCCATTTTCTAAATAGAGTTGTGCCTGAAAAATAAAAACCAAACCAAAAACCAAACCAAAGAAAAACCGTGGATGCCAAATCATCAGGCTGCAAACCTCAACTGCCGAGCAGCTCTTTTTCCTGTGAGAAGGAAGAACTCTGGTAAAACCTAAAAAAAAAAAAAAAATAAAAAAAAATCCGTCCCTGTGTCAGGAACAAAGGTCGCTGCCTCTGCAGCAGCCAAGTGCGTAGCCCAAGGCCAGTCAACATCTTGAGCCTTCTGCCGTGGCTTTGGGACCTTTTACAAAAGCTGGGCACATTTCCAGCGCTGAGCTGCAAGAGGGCCGGTTGACCCGTGTTGCAGCTGGGGCATCCCGGCCTTATTTCAGTTTCACATAAGGCTTTGTCTGGGTTTATTTTATTTAATGAGTGCTTTTTTTAAATTTTTTTTCCTGGTTATACTGTGACAGGAAATTCTCACTGTTCTATTACTTTTTTCCTGTTGGAACTAGCCTTAAAATAAAATGAATAAATAAATATATATACATACACATAAAAATATGCAGACAGGAAAGCTATTCAGATCTGGAGAGGCCTTGATAACGCTGCTGATGAGGTTGCCAGCTTGCCCTGATTCTGAGCCGAACAATTCCTCACCACCTCCCCAACCGCTGGGAACTTAAGCAGTGGTGGTTGTGAAGCTTCTAATTCTGACTACAGGTGTTTGGTTTGAAAGACACCACATGCCGTGTTGTAATCTCATTTAGGAAAAAGGTAATTAAATAAAAATACAGATGTGTTGCAGTCACAGCTCCTGCACATCTGAAATGCCCGTCGGTTTAAAAAAAGTAAAGAATCAATCTCTCTAAAGGAGCGCTATCTTCTCGTCTCTTGTAATGTTATCCAGTATTAGTATTTTAAATTAAAAAAAAAAAAAAGAGAGCATTTTGAATGTCAACATCTGCTCTTAACCATCTCTTTACAGCAGGAACACTGTGTTTAAAACCAAACAAGATAGGAATGCCTAAACTTCTCTCATTCTGCTGCTCTGCTTATCCCAATATTCCTGCTGGTGTTTACTTGTTGCCCATTCTACTCTATCATTTAGTGTTTAGCACCATTTTCTTAAGGTACGGTAGATTATCAAAACCGTTCTTGGGGTGCAAAATGATAGCTAGTCCTGCTCTGCTTTGTCGTAACAAACTGGATGGTGGCTGATCTCGCCCGTTTGAATCTTTAGCTTGAAACGTGTAAATGCCAGTATGTTCCGGATAATTTGCATGAAAACGTTGTCATGAAAAAGGTTTGCCAGCTTTAGCGTGGACTATTCTCTGTTCAGTAGTAATAATAACAGTAAACTATCTACAGAATTAATCTGGTCTCAATCCAGCAAAATACTTAAGCCCATGCTTAACTTAAGCGTGTGTGCGTTCCTGTTCATCAGAGTTAAGCATATGCTTTAGCTCTTTGCTTTGCTGCTGCTTGATGCCAGCACGTGCCGCTGCTGTTGCTTGTTTGACGTGTGCTATTTCTGGTTTTGACTGGCCGGAATAAACCTTTAGAATCAGCGAATGCTGAAGAACGGCTCGTACGTTAATCACCCAGTATGATTTTGAGGGGTTGCAACAGCAGCTGAGTGGTGTCAGCCTGCTTGTTTCCTACTTGTTTTACTACTTGTTTTCTGCTTGTTGGTGTCTCCTTGCCAGTGTTTAACCCTTTTCCGTAGTGCTACCTGGGGAAGGAGATCCTCAGCTGTGAGTGGAAACGATTGGCCTCGGAGGATGAGTACGAAGGTGCCAAGCTTGGTAAGGTTGTTGTGAATCTTTGTAATAAATCCTTGGGTTTTCTCTTAAAGCCTGAGCTCTTGTAATCCTACTATTTCTTTGAACTCTCGCTTTTAATACATAAAAAATAAACCCCAGCACGTTTCTTCTTTAGGAAGGTGCAAACCCATGCGTTTCCAGTCTTCATGGTGTGGCGGAAGAGAGTTTGAAGCATGTTGTGGTTGTTACGTTCTAGGCTCCAAAATCAAAAGGCAAATAAAAGTACTCTACATTTCTCAGTATTTTTTCATGACTTTCCAGCCAACTTCAAGCCTTTTTGAGGCCCGGCAGGCTTTGAGCACTTAGTGTTGGCGATTCCTTGAGCTCCTGAAGCCTAGCGTATGGGGAATCAGATTTTTATTGAACTTTTTGGAAAATTCATCCTTCCTTGCTGTGCTAAGCCTTATAGAAACACCACCTGAGAGCGAGACGGGGCTTTAAAGTCTGCACCGCCTGAAATGATTGCCAAAGGGCAGGAACTACAACTGCAACAAGTTTTGTCATCTCAGGGCCCGTTTTGCTGCGTTCGTGCAGGAGCAGGGCCGTAATGCAGCACCCGGCTCCTTGCGTGCACGGCTCGGTGAGGCTGCGGGTCCGAGCTTCAGGCTGCCAGGGGATTTCTCGGGGCTGCCACGGAGTCAGCACGTGGAAGGTTGCCACATGGGAAAGCAGAGGCGAGCAGGAGGAGCGCAGATTCCCAGCAGGCCCCTGAGAGTACCGACCTTCCAATCGGACTCGTTGGGTTATTATTAAATGCCTGCAAAACACGCGCGAATCCTGCCATTGTCTCAACTGGTCTTTGAATCGGGGGCCCTTAGACGGAGGATATATGCTATTCTTCTTTTGTTCCACGTTGCCATAATGCTTTTAAAAGAAAAGAAAGAAAAAAAACCCAACCTGAAATGTGATGTCGGTTTTACCCTGAAAGCCAGAGGTGGGAGGGGATGGTTAGCCAGGATTAAAGTCCTAGGCTTTGCAGTTCCTGTACGTAAGTTATGGCTGCGTGTCAGTAGCAGTAAGCAAAGCAAAATGTAGTAGCCGGACCGGTGTTCCGTTTGGTTGCCTGGGGCCCCAACTGAAATTTAATAAGCAAATGTAAGATTTTAGTGCTTTGGAATGGAAACTTTATGGTAACTTCTTTCTGCAGCCCCTTTTTAAGTGATGTATCGCGTGTGTGATTTGTGCAGTGCACCTTGGATGCTGAATCCAGTTCAGCCGTTGCGCTGTCAGCCCTACGCGTTCTCTCTGGGTAGGATAGCGTCAGCGTGGTACTGTGCCCGGCTGTTGCGGTGAGGAGGCGGAACAGACCGCGCAAAGCCAGCGCCTTCCTCTCACAGGTTGGAGCCAGGTGTATCTCCAGGTCACAGAGCAAACCGGTGTCGAATACCGTTACAGCTGGGGTGCCTTTGCCGCAGCTCCCATTCTCATGGCTTCTGATGGAATCGGCGTTCCAGAGTGGGGGAATCTCTACTGGTGGTGATTTTTTTTTTTTTTTTTTTTNATTACCAAATCATATTCAGGGATGGCTTACGGAGAGTAGATCCTGGCTTGGGGGATGACTTCTTCCAGCACTGTTTGTCTTTGAGTCATTCTTCAGCCTTCTGTGGGATTCTCTTGACTGTTGGGTTTGTTTGGTTTTTTTTTTCAGGACACAAATACATTTATTGCTCAAGGAGTTGCCTGTCAGAGCGTGTTTGGCTTGCCAGTGAGGCTGCAGAACTCTCTCATGGGAAATGAGGAAAAAAAGGCTCCTAATTTTAAATACCCAGCGCCTCTGTTCGCTGCACAACAGTAGGTGAGGAATGCGTGCTCTCCTCTGTTGCCAGCTTGTGTTTTGCTGTATCTGATATTTACAGTTCCTTCATTATGATGGCTCGTGGAGTCTTGTAAGCTGTTCCTCATCTGTCTCTAAGCATGAAAATCAAGTCTTGAGGGTTGCGTTTAGGATCAGATCGTATCAGTAGCTGTTGGCAGGAATGCACTGAGATGCCAAAGGAAGCTTTACTCTCTCCCCCGCTCCCTGCCACTTTTCCCCATTAGTACCAGCCGGTACAGCCCATTTGTCTGGGATTTTGTGCATGTTGCCCAATGCCTCCGACATCCATTGCTGTCTTTAGGAGATGAGGAGGTTGAACAACTCTCAAGAAGTGCTGAGCGTCTTGAATTTGGTCTAACCAGGAAAAAAAAAGAAAGATCCTCTTTACCTTGCACAACTGGCTATTGCAACTTCGTGTCTTAACAGCGGGTGCAAATGGCCAGTGAAACGTGGAGACCCCTCTCTAGGGAAACACATAAAAGCCAGCTGTGATTCTTAGGCTCCTTGGGTACCTCTTGTATGCCTTTCGTGGGTTAGGGCTCAAGACGAAGCTGTCTTACCGTGCATATTCAGCCATGGTTACTGAGGACAGAAATTACGCATTCCGTGTTTCAAAAAACATCTCTCTGTGTCGGTAAAGTCTTTAGAGTTCAACCAGTGAAAGGTCCCCCATGATAATAAACCACCGCTCATTCCTCTTGCCTTCTCACGCATGTGTTTATTTCTGTTACTCCTTTCTTTTTTGCAGATGGCAGATAAATCTTGTCAGTGCTTTTTTGGCTTTGCTTTCTCAATCATCTTTGCTTTTGTATCTCCAGCAATGTGCAAATCTGATGGTTTGCTATTTCTGCTAAGCGTATTTCTTTTCCATGCTGTCTCATTGTCTAATTCTTGTGCTTTTTTGCTGGGTGAAAGAAGAGACAACTTTCCAGTAGGCAAAAAATAAACCACCCCAAGCTCTTGAACGAAATGAGCCCTTTTTAATCACTGCCATAAAACATAATAGTTTGATATGAGTTCCTTCTCAAGGTCCGAAGACTGACCGAGAGGCCGCTGAGACACATCTTTCGACGTGTCTGTTGGATCACTCGGACTCGTGTTGCACACGAGGAGAACAATACTGCACGGGCCCTTGAAGCGGAGCGAACACAGATGACATTTTTATTCATTCTCAGCCAGATTGCTTGGTATTGTGTCCTTTCTGTGAGAAATGACACTCTGGCAACAGGCCACTGACTGCAAAACAGCTTGGCATGGGCCTCCTGTTTGTCTCAGCCCAAGCTGAGCCATCACCAGAGATGCCAGACTGCTAGCCACAAGCTGAGAGTGTTAAAGCACTGTCTTTCTTTAATCAGCACCTCGCTGCCGCTTTTGGTGGAAAACACTCGAGGGAGGAGGGATAGTTCCTGGCTCTTTAGGTCTTTGGTGGCATGAGCGATGGCACTTTGCTCTCCCCTTGGGAAGAACACGAACTCTCCGGGCTCGGAATGATTGGCAGGCTTGGCGCACTGTAGCCAACCCTAAACAATTTGTTGTTCAGAGCTTCTGGTTCTGTGCCTCCATTTTCCTTTTCTTGCATCTTAAGTGGAATGGTTGAAAGCCCCCAAGTCATTAGGAAGACAAATCTGATTGACTTCCCGTTTCACCTGAGCCACCGTAGTTACTGCAGGGGGTACCAACATAGCCCAAACCCCATGAATTTCCCTGGGACTTTTCAGAGGGCAACTCCACAGTTTGTCTNTGAGGGAGGAGGGATAGTTCCTGGCTGTTTAGGTCTTTGGTGGCATCAGCGATGGCACTTTGCTCTCCCCTTGGGAAGAACACGAACTCTCCGGGCTCGGAATGATTGGCAGGCTTGGCGCACTGTAGCCAACCCTAAACAATTTGTTGTTCAGAGCTTCTGGTTCTGTGCCTCCATTTTCCTTTTCTTGCATCTTAAGTGGAATGGTTGAAAGCCCCCAAGTCATTAGGAAGACAAATCTGATTGACTTCCCGTTTCACCTGAGCCACCGTAGTTACTGCAGTGGGTACCAACATAGCCCAAACCCCATGAATTTCCCTGGGACTTTTCAGAGGGCAACTCCACAGTTTGTCTGTGACTGGGAGCTTTCACGAGATGACTGGGTATGCTGTGGCCAAGGCGTCACTGAGCTGTGGGTTGTATTGCAGCTGAGGTCTTGGCTTCAAAACCAGGTGCAATACTGGGACGTTTTCAGCATTATCCAATAATCCGTATCATAAATCATCTTTCTAAGGTCCCTGTTGGGTCTTTCTGTCTCTCGGAAGTAGTTTGAATGGAGAAAGCGGAGGCAGATTGTCCTCTTCAAAGCACAACAGTCCAACTATTAATTTTGTAGGATGCTCAGATATTTTATTCAAGATAAATGTTTTTCCTTCCATCTGAGTGCGCTAGGAGACACTGGGCTGAAAAACTGGATGTGAATTTGTGTTCTGCCTGCTGGAACCAGGCTCTCTCCGTGCCTACTGCTGTGGAGCGGGTATTTCCCTAACTAAATACTTGCCTTTTTCTGAAGTAAGGAGAATATCTTTGCTTTCAGCTCTGATGCGGTGTGACATGTACAGTAGGACCTGTCATAATTCATGAAGTCACTTCTGTTTCAATGTTAATAAGTCCTTAATCAAGTCATTTGTTTCATCCAGGATGTCACATTTAGCAGTGGATTGTGAAATGCTTGAAAACTGGAATCGTAGGAGCATTATTTAATGCTAAGTGTTATCCGCATCATATCTGGAGCTGGAACACGCCAGGAAAACATCCGTCACATTCTGCAACTAATACATCCGAGCTTTCAGGATCAGTCGTGAATTGGCTGGGCACGTACGCGATTTCTCTCCGTTTGCGTGGCATAATATTGTATGCCATAATTCGGGGACTCGTTCTCACGTTGCTAATCTGTAACCTATTCTCTGTGGCTAGTTCTTTTGCTTTATAAAATAAATCTGTGCAACGTTGGGCCAGTCGCTTCAAACCACAATTGGCACTTTAAACGCAACAGAAAATTACCGAAATTTAAAGCCGGTAGTCCTCATTCTAGTCTGTTTGTGATATGTAAGGACAAAGAAGAGGTTTGAGCCAAGCAGCTGCTGGTGGGGTTAAGTGGGAAGCTATTCAGAGAGACCAGGTTTATGATTATCCTCTCCTGTTCTTGATGCTGTCTTCAAGAGGAACAGAGCAAAGGGCTAAAGTTGTATCTTTGATATCTGGTTCCTAGAAGCCTTTTCCATTTGCAAAGGAGAAAAAAAAAAAAGGAAGCCCTAGTGATCTCACGGCAAATACTGTCCCAGTGTGTTTTCCTTCTTTATTTAAATTATATTTAATGTTGTGCCACTTTTTCTTATAAACTGGTTTCTGTCTGCAAATAGGTATGTTACGCACTGTTAGCGATAATAAAAAGCATGCCTGTATGTGCGACATACGTTGCTATACAGCAGTGTCATTCTGTACAAAATTTCTGCAGAGGGAAGCGCTGGAAAGTCATTTTTTTGCCTTAAGGAATCACTCGCATTTATGTTGTGAATCTGCCGTAGTGTTGCCGCGTCCTTGTGAGCCAGACCCCTTGTGGTAGGGGCTGTGACGGCGCAGAGGAGGGGTCCTGGTCATACCTGCGAGGAAAGCATTTGGGTTTGGGGTTTTTCCCAGTTTCTGTCCCGAAACACTCAGTAAAGAAAGGCGTAAAAGGGGAATTACAAAATATTTCTTCAGGTTTTGTTTTGCATTTCCACAGGCTCTGTAAAAACGTATCCTTCCCAGCTCCGACCAGTTCATAAAAAATACGGAATGTTTTAAGGATCCATGTTTTTTGTAAAAATCTTGTGTTCTCTTAAAAGCTATTTTTCACTATAAAATGTTTTATTTGAATGTAGTCCAAGTCATAATGAGTGCTGGAGCAATTGAAGTGTCAGACACTGTAAGGAGCCTTGGGAGCACAGGAGACAGATAGGATCAGGGCTTAAGCTGCTGAAATACCTTTTATGAGAAATAAAGATTTCACAAACCTCAGTTTCAGACAAAACAGTTGACATATGCTAAGCTCAAAATACTAAACTACTTCTCTTGCCCTCTCCCAGTAAATAAATAAAGATCTATGAAATATTCAAAGTTCCTATCTGCGGGAAGAAAGCAAACGCTTTACTTCTATTTTAAAATTTTTGGCAGGTGCTCAGATATTTATGATAATGGGATGATGAAACGGCCCGGAAAGCTTGGCGGGAAAGGCGCGGTGGGAATTTTGAGTACGACTTTGTAAACTGTCGCATTTGCTAAATCTTAAACTTCCAGTTCTGGCCGGGTTGTTTGCTCGCTTACGTGTGTCTTGGTGTAGATATTGTGGGTTAGGGAACTCCTGAATCAATGAAGTGTTTATGTGTAGGGCTGGATCACGCCTTCGTATGCTGCGATCAATTAAATGCCTTTTATTTAATTCTTGTAACCATTACCCTTTAAAAAAAAAAAAAGTAAGAAAAAGCCTTTTAAATATTTTTTCATTAACACATACTATTAAGTGGGTAAGTGCCCTAAGTATATTTTAATTTAATTTAGATTTAACAGCAACATTTTTCCCATGCTAATTAAATGCCAGTTTGTTATTAAGAAAATATTTATTGAAGTTGAACTTGGTGATAGATACATATCTATCACATCACTGTTAAACCTAATTAAATAGTGTTTTAATTGCAATTTGGTTTTAATTACCATTCATTAAGCATATTATTAAATCTAAATTGCATGCTTATGAAAGACGGGCTTGCCAGTATAAGCGGCTGAGGCCCTTAACTACTGCCTTACTTCTAGGTGCCCGTAATTTGAGGTGTGCAGGGTGAAAGTTTGATCTGTTTACGTTATTTCTAGCGGCGTGCCCTCCCTCTGCCTGTGTCTCCCCTCTTTGTTAAATAAAATTACTAGCATCTGAGCCAGTCAGCAGATACAAAAGGAAAATAAAGTATGAAAAATGGTGACAAAACAGCTCTCTGGGCAAGCGCGCAGGGAGCCAGGAGGAAGCTGAAGCAACGAAGGAACACAGGCAGGGAAAACAGAAGTGAAACAGGGCATTGAAACCAATTATCTAAATTAAAAGTAGTAGAGCATGGGGACTGGATGCCTGAAGCATGCAGAGGGATACAGCTAATGATGCGCAAAGCTTTTTCTCTTTGGCTTGTCATGGCGAGTCTGGCCGGGGTCAGTCACCGTTACCATCCGACGGCAGCCCGGTCCAGTGGCTCTTCAGCGGAATGAGCTGCTGGTCTCAGTCCGCGTGGCGCAGGGCTGCCGGCGTGGGCAGGCCTCGTCCCCGAGGTGGGGACGGAAGCGTGCTGCTCGGTGGTTGTCGCCGCGTCAGCTCACAAACAGTAGTTACAAAGGCAGCCCGGCGTCTTTCAGTTTTCTGTGATGCGTGGCTCTGCTTTTCCAGACGCGGTGCTGCCGCCTTTTAGAAGCGCCACTGGAACGAACAGCCTTACGGATGCGCAGGCTGCCTTTCCTTAGTCAGGCTTGCCAGATTTCTTACTAGTAGTCCACGAATCTAAGGCAAACTGAAAAAGCCTGAAATAAAAGGCTTTCCTTTCTAAGGATATCAGTCTTTGGACAAAAAGACCCTATTGAGTTTGTCTTTTCAAAGGCTGGATGTTTTTAAAAAATTTTTAAGAGAAAAGAGTCTTTTGGAGCCTTTCAATTCGGAATGATGCTTTCTTTTTGCCGGAAAGGGGGAAAGGCTAGGAAGAAGGGTGCGGCGGCGCTCTTCTGATGGAGACCGGCTCACCATAACCAGTTAGCAAACTGGGAAGCCGTTCCTAAGGGAGGTGGAGGGGCAGTTAACAGACAAAAGGCATGGGCACGGTCCCGTACGGGGTGCGGTGTTGGCATCCTCTCGGATGCCGCTGCCTGACCCTGTCAGCGCACTCGGGGAGGAATTAACGGGGATGGGGGCCGTCGGGCAATGCCGTAGGGGTGAAAAGGCAGTTGTGTGTTGGAAATAGCTGAAGTAGCCTGAGGTATTGCAGGCTTTCCCACGGGCTGGATAAGGAAACACAGTTTTTCCTCTGTATATTGACACTCTCTGGCTCTGATTCTCCTTGCACTGAGGATAGTTTTGTGCCAGGTTATCTCCATTGACTCCAATGGATTATCTCCAATTCACAGTGCAGTTTAAATGAGATGCAGGACCTCTTTTCTCTTCTTTCCAATTCATGAACCTCTTTCAAAACCTTCTGTACCAGATGTTACAATTGTAAACAGATCTTCCTGGCAAACCAAAGTATCTTCTCGTGTGTCTGTGTCACAGTAGGCGAGGTGCCTCTATCTGCCTCTGGATCTTCTGCTCATAAAACATTAGCTATACAAGGTTTTTTTTGGCAGATGGGTATCTTCCACGAAAAAGCCATTTCCATTCCAATACAGCAGTGCTTTTATACGGCCTGTTTCAGTCCGTGTTGCGCAACCCTTTTGCACAATGATTCATTATGCTATGTTGCTGCTTGATGTGCTGAATCACGGGATGACACTTTACCAGCTTCTTCGTATGCCAACAATAACTTGCTTATCTTTCAAAGATAGAGAAGGCGGCACAAATCACTACAGCACAGGGAACCCGAACACTTGGCTGAGGGAAGTTCTCTGCAGGCTTTAAACTCCTCCACATGGGTGGGGAAGTTATCTTTCAGCTCCCGCTCTCTTTGGATGGCTGTAGGAAATGGCATGTGGCTTCCACTTGTTGTTAGGAAGCGGGAGAAGGCCCGGATTCCTGCTCCCTCGAAACCGATCGCAGTCAGCCACGTCTGTGCTGCGGCCCCTTAGCTGAGAGACCGTAAATCAGCCCACCTATTCAGGGAGCGTCGTCTGCATTCAGAGGCTTGGCCTAGCAGAAACGTGGAACCGTGGAGACTTTGGAAACGTCCACGTAGATACATCAGGTGGTAGCTGTGGGATTTTCTGACCCTCTCCAGCGTGTTGGTGTGGGGCGGCGGCTCCATTAAACCCTTTCCCGCTGCAGTAGCTGCAGCAGTATACATTGCTCCACGTGTTCTTCCACGACTCCTGGGCACGCTGGGTGCTGGATTATACAGTACAGCTGCTTATTTTCCGTAACTCAGGAGTTTGGTAATGATTTCTAACTTGTGTTTTAAAAATGAATGTGCTCTTTGTCAGTTATGCACAGGATCCTTGTAGACGCAAATGATGCTTTCCCTTGGCCGTTCTGGAGTCCCTCCTGATTTGTTTTCGTTAAGACTTTCTAACTGTAACTGTTTATCTGATCACAGAGAATTCAGAATCAACTGAGTGTATTCACAGCTGTTCTGAGAAAAGGGACAACATTTTGGTCTGAAGGGAATACATTACACTGCTTGAAAACAATGTTCTTAAAGGAAATACTCTTGCATTTTTAAATGTATTCGTATTCGAATACTGTATTGTATTTCCCAACGTACTTTGGTTTGTAGCACAGCGTAGTACTATGTGCCTTCGCACTTTGGACCATCATTGAAAAGCCATCGTTTTTCCGATGAAGATGCTAACTCTGAGTCCCGATGAAAAGTTCTAGATCATGATGGTGATGTCCTAATAGACCTTAAGGATGCGTTTACACATCTGATTTTTAAGTGTAGTTATTACAGCAATTTCATACACAAAAGTATCCACTATTTTTAGGTGTTATTACCTGACTGGGACTTCTACAAGACAGGCATCTTTAATGCCTTCCCCCGCTCCCCGGCCCCGTGCTTATTGCGTGCTCGTATTCTGTGAGAATCTGTGCATGTGCAGTTGGGCTTTGATGTGAGATAGAATAAATACGGGATTTTAAAGAGCAGCATGTACATATTTGTCTGACATGTGTATGTATAGAAAAGGTCGAGAGACTTACTGTAAGTGTTTTTACTCAGTCGTGGGTATGCGAAACATTCTTCATATGGATACTGTGTTTTCTATACTATTTATATCTCTGCTTTGGTATTTCTAGTTCAGAGTCTCAGCCATTCTTAAGCGTCCTGCATTATTTTTTTCATGTACTTACATGTTTATTAGCTTAGGTCTTCGTTCCTTGTGTGTCACCTTCTTGTGTCCCGACCTGCTCTCGTGCCCAAATGACTTTGCGGGGCTGCCCTGCCGCAGAAATGGGTCGGACAAGGTACAAGAACTGTAGACTGGTTGGATGGGGATCCACCTAGCAACACCACCACACTAACACTGGATTGGGAAATTTACCCTACAGGAGTTTGTCTTGATTAAAGGCTTCAGTCTGTCTTTGCAACACAAACATACGAGCCCCCATGCTGCTCTCTGAAATTTACGGCGTATTTTCTTTTTACTCAAGCATATTGAAGCAGAACAGAAGAAAGGATCAAAGGTACCGTAATGTTTCTATAAACAAGTACTTAGTTTGGTTTTTTTTATCTTGGGTTTATTTTTTTCCAAACAAATCTTCTAGGCACATTAGGCTCAGATTTCATTTTATTGCCAAATCACCAGCTGGCAACAAAATCGCATATGTCTGTGTAAATAAAGTAGATGAGAAGCTGAACAGGAGATTGGGAGATGATTCAAGCAGTCTTATTGGCTTCTACACCTTAAGATTTAAGTGGTTTATCTGTCTATTCAGCAATGTCCTGTACAGACCCCTTTGCAGCATGAAATACAGAATTACCCCAAGCTGAGATGTTAGTCTGTGGTTTTCCTCCCTTCTAGTGAATTTACAGGAAAACAGATAATTCTCTGGGACTGTAACCCAAAAATTCATGTTTTGTTTGCTCATCAAGCGATGACTAATCCACTCCCTGTTACTCAAAGGTAGGTGTAACTCTTGTGATGACTGACATTATTCTGAAGCATTTTCACTTTGAGGGCCAGATGATCCTTCCTTTGAAGGCAATGCACTTTTGCAATTGGCTTGAGAGTTCTGTCACTGCCTTTTTGGTATGTTTGGATGCACTTGGCAATGAAACCTCAAAATGGATTAATTTATCTTTAAGGTCAATGTTGCCGTATAGCCCTTCTCCGTTTGTAGGTAGACAATGGCATGGTCACCTCAATTTGCAACCTTAAGTTTTTTCATGCCACCCCATAATTCCCAGGGATAAAAAAAAAAACCCTGACTATTATTGCTAGTATTAGGAAAGCGCATTAAAAAAGTTCATAATTGTCGTCTTGGTTCTAAAAGCAGGTGATCTGGAGCGTCCTATCAGACCTGGGTGATAATGAGACAGAGTTTGAGCCATGCAGTCATGAAAAACGGGTTCCCGTTGGCTGTTTTTGTCCTTGTTTTGAGTTCCTGGAGAAAGAAAATGTGAGTATTTGGTAACTACTGGAGAATTAGGATATTTGGTCGTATTAGTCTGTTCAAGTATCTCTCATCCAGAGTAGATCTTCCTTGACGGAGCTCAGTAACAGGAATCCCTTTGCTAGAGCGGTGGCACAGAAACGCTGCGACAGCTAGCAAGGGGCTGTTTGCAGGGGCAATTTTGCTCTCGGTCAATAAACTCTAAAAGAGCTTAATTAATGAGTGGGGAAAGAGCTCCGTTATCTGGGAGGTGGAGGATGGAAATGAAAGAGGTTAAGCAGCAAATAGGCTTTGTTTCTTGCTGAAACTTTTCAGTCCTTGCCTTTTCCCTAACACCCTCCTCTTAGGAGATTTCAGTCCCAACCGACTTCTTGAAGCTCTCGTCCTAATGCAAGTGATGGTTTTTCTGTCAAGGGCTCCAGTTCTGCTCTTTCTTCCTAGCGTTTCCCTTTAGCTTGTAACACAACCTGGGCTGTAATGGAGGGGGAGAGGAGGTTCAGTTTGGGAAATGCCAGTGCGTGCTCACTAGCTGACTTCTTTCCCAAATTGGACATAATAGAGAATACTTCCCGCCTCACTTAGAATCATCTGCGTAGAAAGATAAAATGGGAGTTAACAAGGGTCAGGTTTACGACAGGGAAAGAAGGCTGCTAATGACCATTATCTATGCCACAGGTTTAACTTCATTACTTTTGCATTAAGTTCTTAATGCCCAAAGCAATAAGCAAACCGAGTCCTGTTGAACTGTAGTAACCTAATCTTCTCTCCAAACGAAATAGAGGGGAAAGCAGAGTCATTTGACATGGCCTTTATTTCGCCTTCTCTTTTCCCATCCCCCATTCACATATTATGCGTGTTGTGAGTTTCCGTGTCTTCCCACAGCCTGTTTCTGTTTTCTCTTTGCTTCCTTCCTGAGTTTCTCTGGCTGTGTTTGGTGCAGGATTTAGGGTTGACCTAAACTACAGAAGGCCTAAAACCTCTCATCAGAGGGCTTTTATAATAGTGGGTCCAGGGTTTGTCACATGGAGTCACATGGAGAAGTCTATCTTGACAATCTTTTGAAGTATAGAATTACGCAAACGATGTCCAGAATCAAAAGCTTTTAATTTCAGAGGTAAGATAAACTTGAGCTGGCCGTGACATTATGGGTCCCAGTAAGTCATATCTAGGAGAGCACATTTGCTTAGTGTTCTGAGTTGTGATCACACTTTTGCAAGGAGAGTTGAAGGTCTTGGATGATTACATCCGAATGTGACTTGTGAGCATACACGAGCCTTGACTCCAACCATTAGTTCATCTTCTGCTCATTCTCCAGTTACAACTCCTGCTGACATTT
Organism: Steatornis caripensis; assembly: GCA_013398225.1. Lineage (NCBI taxonomy): Eukaryota > Metazoa > Chordata > Aves > Caprimulgiformes > Steatornithidae > Steatornis > Steatornis caripensis. The sequence goes on from VZSC01013089.1 coordinate 166,960, forward strand.
TTGGCTCTGAGCTTGCCCCGCTAGATGTGCGAACAGTTTAGGTTTAGTGAGCAATGAACAAACACCAACAGAGAATTAAATGTAATTCATGATTTAGAATGAGATCAGCATTTCCGTTGTTTCATCTCTTTTTCCTACTCAGCCTCAACTTTGTCAACTGAAGAATAATGAATTACCCTCTTCTGATGTGACCTGCAGACTTTTGCTCTGTAGCTGGAAAAGGAAAAGCCATTGAGTAAGAATAGGGAGCACAAATGTATTTCCTAATACGTGCAATTCCCAGACCAACATCCTCAGCTTTTGGCAAAGGATGAAATGAACCGTGCGTCTTTTTTGGGTTCCCCAGCAGAATGAGAGGGAAAGAACCAGTGCTGGCGGGTAACTGGTGAATCTGTCCAATGTGTAAGAAATATATTAGTGCTTATAGAAAAAGGATCCCAAAGCGATAGGTGCTTGAGAAACAAGAAAGGTGAGATAGGTAGAAGAAAATAAATATAAACTATGGAGGGTTAAGCAACAAACATGAAAACCTATGAAAAAACCCTATCAGCAATGCGATGTAATATCTTACCATAATCCAATATTATATGCTAACCTCCATATGAGAACCTTGCACTCTGAGTAATAAGTACTGAAGGCTGAACATTTATCTTATGACCTGTTCCCTGTTCAGAACGATCAGGGTTACCAGATGTTTGGGCCTCTGAGAAAATTGTCCCTCCGTAATAACGTTTCCCTGCCGTGCAGCACAAAGGATTATAGTTTCCTTGCCCCTTTCTGTCTCGGAAAGGACATATCAATGGTTTTTTTTTTTCTGTAGCCACGAAACTGTGGCTACAGTAAGCTCCGTGAGTGTTACAGCAAGGCTTGATATATCAGCCTGACAGCCATTATCTCTTAAGAAGTGGTATCTCCTCTCTACAGCCCTGCTGGCTCCTTGGCTTGACTCTGCAGCTGCTTTTTTGGCCTGTACTGGTCACAGATTCTTCTTCAAATTGCTAACATCCTCATCGTTTTTTTCCCAAATGAGATATTTCTTCTGCTTTTAAAATGAGAGAGTTAAGTGAACTACAGGGCATGTCAATTCAAGCTGCTGGGAATGCCACAAGTAGGAAGGAGTGAACGGTGGATCCCACGCCAGGTATGCGCAAATGCAGGCGAATTAAATGGTCTCTATGGCGTCTTTGGTACTGACTTGCTGAGCTTTGCCTCCCTTCTGTGGGAGGGGAGTGTATTTCATCCCTGCACTGAGCTTTTTAAGTTTACTGACGTCAAGCTCAGGTGTCTCCCACTTTGATAAGTTTCTGGTCCTTCCCACTTCTCACTTTCTTCATGTTTTTTCCCAGCAGTAGCATCTCTTGATGTTTTTCGTGTTGCCTGGGATTCACAGAGAACCCAAGTTTATTAAGATACCATTGCTGAGTTCCGCAAGAAACAAACAAAATGGATAAGCCTTCCACCCCAGTGAAGTAACCTACCCCTTCCATAAAGCAATTGAGAAGAGATGCACGCTTTTAGATTCTGATTGTGGTCGCCTTTCAGACATGGGAAACAACTTCATTCCATGCCAAATTGAGTATTTAGCCACTGAATGCATATTTTTTGAACAAACAAGCTGCCACAGTTCTGAAGTTCAGGGTGAAGAGGGCTTAGGGAGAAGCAACGCTATTTTCTAGGAGCGCAGNTTAGATTCTGATTGTGGTCCCCTTTCAGACATGGGAAACAACTTCATTCCATGCCAAATTGAGTATTTAGCCACTGAATGCATATTTTTTGAACAAACAAGCTGCCACAGTTCTGAAGTTCAGGGTGAAGAGGGCTTAGGGAGAAGCAACGCTATTTTCTAGGAGCGCAGAGCAGATCAAGGGCCCCTGTGCAGTGAACTATATCTGATTCAACACAGCCTGCAAAATTAAATTTTGTTCAGCTTAAGCATTTAATTACTGCAGATGTTCAGGAGATACTCTGTGAAGCATCACCTACTGGGGCCCTTTGGACAGATGCTGTTTGTTTTGACACTCCATCTGCCACTTCAGAATAATCGCTGAAGCTTCAACTAGCATAACCCTGCAGGGCTGGCATCAAGGCATGGCATGTAAGAGGTTAAAAATAAGGTCAAGGTCATTGCATGCCATGCATGCTGGAAGGTCAGTGAATGACGATTGTCACTTCTTGCTCTCAATGATTTTCACGGGAGAGCACTGTATGTATCATTACACAAAAGCTTTTGTTTTGCTTTCTGGAAGATCTTCTAATGCCAACGATGTTGGGCCCATAGCTCGTTAGATCCTCATATCCAGAGTGTATTTTGGAGATGAGCAAAATGTGGCAGAAGATAACGGGTATGGTTTAAACCAAATTAAAATCTTGGTCATTTTATACCGACAGAGACGTAGTATTCGTGTGGACATGGGACACCATTGAGATCTACCAAAAGACAACATAGTAATCGGCCTCGGGGAGGAATAGTGCCTTTGGAAGGCATTTTCTTTTTGTGTTCCCATTACTAGGGTGTTTGTCCGTGTCTCAGAAGGGGAGGAATTGTGGAGACAATTAACCAGGCTAGTAATGCCTTACCACGTTTGTAAAATCTTGTTAAGCCCAGACCATTCTTGCTCCTACTCTGTCTGACCAAGCTCTACACACTGAGGCTGTAAGTAGCCTCGGTGGTGGTGCTGCTGTAATGAAGGTGGCAGGATGCCTTGCTCTGCACTCCCTTGTTGATGGCGGCAATCAGCTCTTCCCCTGCAGTTCCCAGGGCTAACAGCGCTGCAGCTTCCAGCCCTGTTAGTACCATGTATTGTAAAGCCAAAGGATGCAATAGACCTATGCATTTTGATCCATTGTATGCCATTCAATTCTGTATAAATCTGATTTCAAATACCTCCCAGAAATCTGATAATAAGCTACTGACTTTATTAGCTCCATTTATAATCTCATAAGAGAAATGAAATAAGTTTGGTTGGCTGTGGTTTCCATAAACTCTGGTTGACTTCTTATAAATTTGTCCATTTCCATGTTTTAAGGTTCACATGATTCCTTTGGTTAGTTTATTTTCATCAGTCTCAGTATCCGAGTAACATATCTGTTCATTGTATTAAGACATTGGCATAAGATCGGGTTTACTTTCTAGAACCTTCTTTCTTGTAAGGCACGCTGAAAGCATTTGCTTCCCAGTTTGGGATCTCTTAGATGGGGATTGCTTAGTGTATTGTCTTGAAAAATGTCTTCGTCTGGTAGCAGTCTAACATTTCAGTGTTAGCTCTAATTACACTTTAAGATTCCTAATAAACTTCAGATTTACCTCATTTTATGCATTATCCTACTGGCTATATATTTTTTCTTGCTTTTATAAGGTTTCTGCAATTTGTTAGTCTAGGTCAGTTACTTGACCAGTACCATGTCTCTTCTCTTGACTGTTGGGTTGTGGCATCTGAGGCTTTTGGTAAGATGTTCATAAACGACTCCAAGTCGTGTTTGGTCAGTGAGATTTTTCCTCAACTGGATAGCCCAGAACAGTTTCACAAAGCTGAAAGCTTTTCAGGGCACCAAGTATATGTCATTACTAGTTTAGATGGTTTGATCTTGTTGCCTGTAACAAGGGTGATTGACTCATAATGAATTGTACTTACGTTACTGCTGTTTCTTGGATGGTCAGTTCCTCTGTTTGTCAAGAGCAAGCTGCTAGAGGGTTTCCCCAGCCTGGTGACTTCTCCACCACCTTGACAGGTTTCAACTAGGATGTTTAGCTGTTCTAAGAGGGGTTAGCATCGACCTCTCACGTGGGAGACCTTGAGGTTAGTACATTATCTTTTCTAGGTAAACAATCAGGTTTTGTATTAGTCACCCTGCTTTCTAGCATGATGATAGGGGTTGTCAACTAATTGTCTTGTTGCTTTATTGGAGTCATCAAGTAGGAAGTGTTCAGGTTAGTTGTTTTTTTTTTTTTTAAATTGTTAGTCACTTGGTTATAGGTAATGCCATCTTTTCCACTCCTCATTTTCTTCTAAGACCTGGGCCCTATCTAAGTAGATTACAACCATTGATTTAAGCGTTCAGTCATGCAAATCATTCTACGAGGTTCAGTAATAGCAGATAGGTCAAATTAGTGCTCATAAGTGACTAATTCCATTTCCTCTTGTTTATTACTCAGGCTTTTGGCGTTGGTGTATAGTTAATTAAATAATTTCTTTTTCCCATCTTGTCTTTGCACTCAGTGCCTTCCTGACCATAGTCTCCCATGGAAATCCATCAAGGGCAGGGTTTACTGACGCCTCTGTTTGTAGACGATGGTTGGGTGCTCTGCTCACGTCCCTGGGGTCCTTCCAAGTGAGAGCTGAGCACTGTAGCACAAGAAGCTGTTACGAACTCTGATGCTGCTGTCTTGCATCTAAACTGAGAGATGGAGGTCAAGGGCTCCCTTTACGCCTTTTCTTTTGTCCTATAACAGGTAATCTTGTCTCTTCTCCTGAATTTGCAGATGATTGTGCTTTGGCATGTTTTGGTCCCTACCCCTTGCTGAAAGAGATGCCTGACTTCAAGGGATGTGCCTTGCATCAGGAGGTCACTTAGGCTTGTTCAGCGTCTCTTCTGCAGCTTCGTTTTTCTTATATCCCAACTTACACTTCCATGTCTGATTTCTGTTACTGCTCGTCCTTAATGTAGATTTTGTTCCCTGCTTCATGTGAAGGAGAATATTTTTTCCTATTAAGTGATGGCTGCTGCTGCTCCTCATCCCAGGATTTAAGTAGACTGGTGTTTCCCCTCACCTCCTCTTTTACCAGCACTAAATTCACGCAATACAACAGAAACCCAAGCCCGTACGCTGTCAGTGACACTCTCACAACGTGGTGACCCTCTTTCTGTCACCTGCCACATTTTTCATGCTCAACCTACAGCTGTGAAACTGTGTTTTCCTCCTTCTCTTTGAACATCAGAGTCCCAAGAACACTCCTCGGTTTGATGCCTGTCTTGATTTGCAGACCATCGTTGGACAGAAGTGACATTGATAACTGTGAGAGAAGAGCCTCCGTGAAAGCAGCAGCAGCAGCTTTTCATTGCCGGCTCCTCCAGTGGGTCTGAGCTAATAACAGCCATGCTGCAGACTTTATTTAATTTGTATGGGCCTGTTCCAGAGCCTTCCTGTTGACTTCAGGGGCATTGGATCAGGCTGTGTGGAAGCTACGGCTTTGCTTTATGACTCAGTATCACTGTCTTGGAACGGGCTCTGCCAGATCAGTCAGATTTTCCATTGAAACATTCTCTGAGGAGGGAAACGAGCGTTCAGCTAGCTGCCTGCTAGGAGAAATGTCTGATTTTTCACTTGTGTATTTTTCGCAAATAACTTTCTCCTCTGCCACAAGAAACTTCTGGGTTTCGGGTGGGACAATTCTGTGAGTGTCTTAGAGAGCTGATAATACCTGCTTGAATCTTTACAAGCTAGCCCTTACTGTGTTTGAGTGTTCCTTTTGTCCTTTCAGTACGTTCCCATGTTGTTACCTGAAACGAGAGGAAACTGATTTTTTAGGAGTAAAATGTGCAGACCGTATTTCTAGTTAATCTTCTGTGATAGCAGTTGCTATTGCATGACTAACCGACCTGTGACTAAATATCTGTAATAGTAAAATAATTTTAGCCTAACACCATAAAAATCAAAACTAAAACTATGACTCTGTACAGCAGTATTTGTTACGAGCTGAGCCTGTACTCCGTTAGAGAAAAGGAGACTTTGCATTACCAAGCTATGGTATGTACCTACCTCTTCCCATATAAGTGATTTCCAAATGTTGCTTTTTTCAGCTTGTGTTTTCCATTACTTTTTTTTCCCCAAGGGAGAACCAGAGCTGAGTTTTGTAGACTGATTTGTGTTTTATTTTGGTTATCTTGTTGCTGGAAACGATTACGGGTGTGAAGTTAATCTGCCCACGTAACGCACCTACTGCACTCTGACTTGGCTCCTTATCTGCTCTGGGATTTTCGGTGCTGATCCATCCGTACTGCACTCAGGGCAGTTCAGCCCCAGGAAGGGAGGGAGTTAATTTTTCTTTCTACAACTCATCTGTTGGTCAGAATTGCTTTCCAGCCTCTTGCTCTGACAGGAGACGTGCAGAGCTATGGAAGGACTTGAGCCAACTGGGGAATACGTACGTATGTGTGTGAGAGTGGTGGCTGGAGATACACAAATGCGCAGAGGAGTTGTAGAAGAAGGTAACTGCACCTCGAAACTCTCGAGTCATCTCCTGATACCCGTTTGACTCTCTTGCCCTCTAATGATAGGGAAAGACAGAAGATTTCTCGATGTGAGCAAATATAAGTAGTGATATAAGTGGACGTATCTTCATTGTCTTCATGGGAGCCAGGGGAACCCCTACTCGTCACCTCTGGGAACGTAGACTCCCCCTTCTGAGGTGGAGTTGTGTCTGAACAAAGAGAAGTTGAGATGGATGGACTGAAGTCACAGGGCAAACCGTGGCACACCATGCTGAAGTCAGGAGATGAGTGGAAAGAACTTCCTGCATCTCAGTGCCCAGAAGAAAGGAAAAAAGAAGTAAACAGAATTATTACCAGTTCAGAGGTTTACTGTGGTCTGCTCCTCTGGTTGGTTTTCTTCCTCTCTATTCTAGGAATTCTATAATAGTGCTATGAGGAATAATCAATTAATGCTTAGAAGGCAATTATAACGATTCCCAGTTTACACATGAATAAACAGAACGCAGCTTAGGTGGTTGAGTTGCAATCGTTTTCTGAGCCTGATAGGGCACGGGCAGCAACAAAGAGCAGGCTCAGCACTTGTGCTCTAGTTGCTGTTTTGCCAGAAAAGTTGGGGCTGGAGATCAAAGAGACAGAAACGAGTTATAAAGCTCTCTGAATGTAAATTGCTGTCCACTGTTTAAAAAAATAAACCAAAATCACTCCAGTCCGTAGTGATTTCACAAGTACTACATAGCTAAGGCAAGAATTGCTTGAGGTCTCACAGGATGACCATGGGGCATACCAAGGGCAGGATCCAGACGTCGTGACTCGAGTGCTGTGCCTAAGCACAAGACCATCTTTCCTTCCTCTACGAACTCGATATTTTATTACAGAGTACCTTATCGTGTAAGTCCACATGTGATACTTTCTTGCGTGTTTTCAGCTTGAAACATGGCTAATGCAGAAATGTCCTTTTGATGTGCATCACAGCTCGTGATGTCTTGCTTTTATTGGAAAATTCACAGCTTCAGTTCAGTTGCGTGGCCTGGTGCTGTGGTTGCTCATTGATGTTATTCATAGTTCCGTATGTCCACTGGGTGAGTGCCTTTGGTGCTGTGTGTTCAGGTAGGAGAGGACGTGTTATAAGGATCACTCTTTTCTCTTCCAGGGATGAAGGTGTTACCGTGATGTAAAGCCAGGTCAGGACAAAGTTCCCCCGTTCGTGTCTGGGGACATATTTTTGTTATTTGAAACCCCACAGAGCCCATATAATTGCAGAAGAATGAGCACAAGTCTTGCTATCCTACTTCGTACACCATCAGCCAAACGAGCAAGCGAGCTTTTCAGTCCTCTGCGGTCATTTTATTTTTAGGGCTGATGCCTGAAGCAGAAAACCGCTTGATCTGTAGGTTCTACTTTGAGCTTCCAGCGCTGGCAGCAAAATCCAACTTCTTTTGACGTGCGGGCTGAGTTTAATCAATGGAAAAAACTGTATGGGCCAGTGAGTTGCCGTATTCTGAGCGTTGCTGTTCAGAAGCACAGCACAGTTCCTTGTCTATCACACAGCTGATTTACTTTCGATCTCTTCCGTCTCTACTTGACATTCCAGCTGTTTTTCTGTCTATTTAATATCAGGCTTTTTCTCTCCATGCTTTTTTAGGTTTTTTCATTTTCCCTTGTTTGCCTGAAATCCATCTTGGAGACACTTGTTGCCCTGTTCTCTGATCTGTTTTGAGCCTCTGCCAGCTGCTGCTGCCAGTGGATAAAATGACTGAGTCACCACTTTGTGAATTTTGCATTTGCTTGTGAGGTGGCAGAGCCAAGGCCATCACGAACAAATGAAGCAACCACAACAAAGGCCCAAAACACAAACACTGGGACTTAACCTCAAAGCGTGCGCTGGAGCCCGATGAGGTGACAGCCAGCAAAATGCATACTGAAGGACCTCAAAGCATTACTCAATCTCAGCCCTACTTTAACCACATCAGAGGCGCACACCTCACGCAGCTCTGGATCAGAGGAGGGCGAGGAAGGGAAAGGTAGCAGTGACCAAAGGACCTTTTTCGTCCTTCCAGAATGAATTTATCAGAGCAGGGCAGCAGATGGGGCGGGGGGGGGNAAATGCATACTGAAGGACCTCAAAGCATTACTCAATCTCAGCCCTACTTTAACCACATCAGAGGCGCACACCTCACGCAGCTCTGGATCAGAGGAGGGCGAGGAAGGGAAAGGTAGCAGTGACCAAAGGACCTTTTTCATCCTTCCAGAATGAATTTATCAGAGCAGGGCAGCAGATGGGGCGGGGGGGGGGGGAAAAAAGGAAAAGAAAAATATGCTCAGAGTTACTGAGCGCAGCAAAGCTGCCGTTGAAGAAAGCAGCACTAAATGCACAAGAGAAGGCCCAGCCTGGCCGGCTGGCTCCTTCTCTGCGCTGTCTTGTGTGGCTGGGGGCCCAGAGGCCTGGTTTGCCTTGCTTCAGCTGGGTCGGGCTCGTCAGGGCAGCTCATTTCTCCAGACCAGCACCGTTTCCCTGCGGTGATGGCAGTGTGCTGTCACCACTGGTTTGGCTTTGACCTGTCCCTGCTCTCCTGAAATTGTCCCAGCGCCGACTTGCTCTCGGTGGCTTTTTTTTGTTTTGTTTTGTTTCCCGTGCTTTCTAAACGTCCTGCTTGTTGGCCTAAGAAACATATCGGGAAAAAACCTGTCTCGGGTTGACTTGAAGGCTCAGTGGGTGTCTGGGCTCTTCATACCTCCATCTGCTGGGACTGGAGCTTGCCAAAAGGTAATTTATACCCTACGTGCCCACAGTGATGAACTAACACAGGGTTAATCAGCATGGTGATGCAGAAGCCGCTGGAGCTTTTTTTTTTACTTAATTTTAGCTTGATCAGGGTCACCGCTACGCTGCCAGCAGAGCCCTGGGGCATTTAATAGAACCTGGGCATCGGGGCTCTGTGGCTACCTCCAGTTTTGGTCGTTTTTGTTGTGACGGCGTGTTTTCTTAGGGATAGACGGGGGAAGACTGAAATGCACTCCTCTGATCTGCAAGCAGAGGACGGGACTGTATCGGTGTGTCGTTCAGAATATCCTGGCCTGCTTGGCTTGTCATAGCCCTATAGGAAAAAGTTTTCTCGTTCTTTAGCCCTGATGCAAAAGGGAAATGGGTTCCTATTTCCATTGTCCCCGCAGTGTTTGTGTAATTAATGTACGTGGGGGTTCGCCCTCCCCCACTCTCTCCCAAGGTAAAAAATGACCTTGTCAAAACTTAGATTACAAAATCTTAGTTACTAAGCAATGGGTAGGGCCCCACTGGGATGGCATCCCGGCTCCTGAAATGGTATGTATAGTAAAAACTAATAAAAATGGTGTCAGAGGCTCTCAGGCTTCCAAGTCCCCTGCTGTGTGACCCCCTGATCCCAATTTATTAGCTGAACCCGGGGAAGCAGACAAACCTCGCTGGCTCCAGACTGTAGGCTCCAAGAAAGGAAATAATGGGAGCTCCAGAGCAGCGGCTCCAGAGCAGGAGGGAGGGAAATCCTCACGGAAAAGAGGGGGTTGAGAGCAGGGCTGGAGGGAGCTGCTGAGAAGAGCCGTCGGAGCAGGGTAGGGAAGGGGAACTCACTCTGTGATATCTCGGTACCTTGACGTTCAGAGGCTTTAAACGAGCTGGGACGAGCGGGGCTTATAAGGAGGCAAGCAGCCAAAGTTGTTTCCTTTCATGTGTTAGCAGTGCACTTCGGTCTGGGATCACCTTGTGCTGGCGACGGAGGATTTAGCAGCTGGGGGTGGCAGATGGAGTGGCAAAGAATGTGCCCTGTGGGTCAGAGGGGGATGCGCCTTCCCCCTTCCCGCTCCCCAACTGCAAGAATTTCCTCGTTAGAGCATTGAAGGTGATGCAGCTCGTCACGTTGCCGCTCACCCCCTGGATTTCCTCTTTGGTGTGCAGTACGCTTAGCAATTAAAGCACGCTGCACAAGGCCAGTGCGATTCTTTTTTTTTTTTTCTTTTCTTTTTTTTTTTCCCCCCCCTCTTGAAAAGCTGCCAAAGCAAAGTGATATTGATGAGAATGCCTCGCTTCGATTAGCGGAGGCTGGCGAAGGAACAGTGACCTCCAGCCTGTTTCCTTCCCCCTCTTCTGCCTTGGACAAGAAACCTCAGTATTTTCTCTGCTTTCAGCAGCTGTCTGTCTGATCTGCGCTTCTAATCCGTGCCCCAAATGGGGTGAGAAGCGTAGCAATAACTCTCCTTGTTTAATGCCAACCGTTGCATTTGAAGCGCTCTGGCTTCCCGAGGGTGATGCTATCAGGAGAAGGCGTTGCACTTTTTTAAAGGCGTGATTATGCAGTAAAACGAGTAATGACGAAAATGAACGCACGAAGGCGGTGTGGAAGGTAAGCGTATGGCGGCAGAGCAGGCCTGTCCCATTTGCCGAGTCTTTACACATGTGTAGTTTGCTGTTTGGAAAAGTATCTGGGCTTTGCTGAGGAGGGACTGGCCCAGCGTTTCTCCCACTCGGTGACCTTGATGTTTGTTTCCAAGAGCAAACAAAAAGGCAGTTCCCACAGCTTTGGCTGCCTTAGGGCCGGCCGGCTTGTGCAGGAAAGGGTTGTGATTATATCCCCGCTTACCTGGAGGTATCTTGGAGAAATACCCCTGGATGTAACACCAGTACAGATGACAAATCTGGGGGCTGGAAAAACATGCGTGTACAGGCAGGTTTTCGCCTTGGTGTTATTAGGAAACAGGCTGCAGCTCTATAAATTCAGGTTTTCCTGGCTCTGTTTTGTTTCTTTTTTAACCACTGCCAGGGTGCTCAGTTTAAACAACCACATCACGTGCTTGCTCCCCTAGATACACTCTGCACCCAAAGAGAGCTTAAACCTGCATCCAGACTCGGCTCAGGCATTGCTGTTGATACCCAGAGGAACCTGAAATGCCGCTGGTTATCTGCAGCTGGGTATTTGCCCCTCTGCCATGCAATGAAATGGGTATGATCCTTTAGAGGGAAAGGTGGGCGATGAACACTGCTTCGCCAGGAGCAGAGGCTGGGGATGAAGGGGAGCGTGGCTGGAAATGATGCTGCGCCTGCAATTGCCAGGGCTGTCAGTTTTCACTCTTCCCGGTGAGGCTACGGTGCTGGACGCCGTAGCTCCTACATCCATATGCTGTGTCTGTGTGGCTGCAGATAGAGGAGGAAGCATGGTAGGCTTTCCTCCTGCACGGGCTTCAGTGAGAAGCAACCTCAAACCTGAACTAATAACGTAGTCGCCTTGCTTTAGGTCGTGTGTTGGGCTTTCTGCTGCGTGTGGATGCATCATCTGGATACTGCTCTGGGGGTAGCTGCCCAGTGCAGCCATGTCCTACAAGTGCTTCCTGAGGCCTGGGAAGGGAAAGGCAGCTCCTTTGGATGAGCGCTATTGCGTGCTTTGGTTGTGGGGGAGCCTCAGTATCCCGGATCCTCGGTATCCACAATTTAAGGGCAGCATTCCTTTCGCCTCACTTGTGTGCTGAAGCAGCGCAGGGGTGGAGAGTCTGAGTTCTCCTTAACATGGGTCCCCCCGTAACCTCGGGCAAGTTGCGTTCACTGCGTGGCGCTTGCCGTTTGTGGCTGAGGTATCATGTTTCTCAAGGTAAGCTGAAATTCTGTGCGTCCTTGGATGGCTTTTATCTTGCCATCACAGGCCGTGTGGACTTGTAAGTGTGAAAGGAACTGCTTTGCTTTATAGCTCGGGTGTGAGGCGGGATTGTTTTGCAAGAAGTCATGGGAGAGTGAGAGAAGCTATGATCAAGTTGTGCCCTCTGGAATACCCTGCGGGGTGAAGATGTGGAGAGCGATATCTTCACTTTTCTTCCATTCTCTGCTTTGCTGATGATTCAGAGCAGAAATGACCTGGGTCATTTTACATTAGAAAAGATGCTGGGCTGATCTGAGACAAAAGGAGAAAAGCAAGTCACTGTTTCAAGTGCATTTGTGGTTCAGTTGAATGAAAGCCCAGTCTTGCCAACTCATGATTTGATCATCAGTGCTGCAATGCACAGTGCTTTCTTATAGCTCCAGGACCTGAGTTACGGAAGATCTTAAAATATATTCTACCCAACCACCCACTTTTCCCCTGCAGGTTTCATGATTTCAAAGAAAATATAGGAAACGTGACCTCGGTGTACCCTCGGGACTGAGGTGCTGTGGAAGGCGATGGATTAAGAACCGACTCAGATTGTAAAAGTGAGAAGGTGGCGATGTACAGTTCATGTAGAAAGATACAGAAAAAAATGGGGTTTCAGTATTACTCGCTCAAACTCTGAACAGTAAAAGTTCCAGGATTTGGGATTTGAAAAGGAGCTTCGAGTCACCAATTTGTAGCTCCATGGATCGAGCTAAGTGGATAGGAGTTGAGTTTGCAGAAGTGTCTTGGAGATCTGCATTGCAGGCGTGAAGGCAAGGGAACAGCTTTTGTGAGTTTTTACCAGCACTGTGGTCTTGGTCACACTTGCGTAAATCCAGAGCAATGTGGTTGTCCTGTGTAAGCTGATGGCTTCTTCCTATATTGGGGACCAAAGCAAAAAATGTGAAAAGACATCCCCTTGTGCCTGCCTCTGACTCAAAGTGACAATAAGGTTTGGGGTTTTTTCCCTCATTTTTCCCATGTTTCTTAAAACTAACGTTTGCTTAAGGGGGCAAGAAAGTTTAAATCTCTGTTCATAGTGGGACATCGAAGTATCCTTACTGGGACCAAAGTATCGTGTATGCACACGTGTAGTGAATGCTTCGATTACTATCAATGTTGTTGGGTATTCCTGTGCAGGGTGAACATCTTTATACAGACAATGCGTTAATCGATACGCCACTTACTATTTTAAGAGAGCTGAAAGTTGCACGTGGATTTGGGATTATGGCGAATGCAGTCAGTCGTATGATGCCGATGAACAAACTAACACGCCAACGTGAACGAAAAACCTCCCGCTCCCGTTCCTGACCTTCAGAACACGCTTTGGAGCATGAAAGGTATTTTATCTCTTCCTGCCCTATCAGTTGGTCTAGGAAAGAGATTTCCTTGGAATGTAAAAAGAAAGCAGGTGTATTCTGTAGTCAGTAAGTTATGGGCCAGTTTCTGGATGTCAGTGAAGGGCAAGGTTAGGTTAGACTGTAGCAGGGATATTTGCCAGGGTACGTTTTCTGACAGTGATTGGAGCCGTCAATGAGAACGACACCGGGAAGCATCCACTGGTATGGTTAAAACATGCTCTGTGAATTCGGGTGTGAAGCAGGCCAGAGAAGACACAAAAGATGTGAAAGGCGTACGGGAGCTTCTCCCTAAGGCGAGATTTTGGACGCAATAACCTGTTTCTGTCAGGCTGTGTTAAAGTAAATGGATTAATAACTGGTTTGGTTTTTACTATTAATCCTGCCTCTGATTTCCACTCAGGTATATTTATAAGTTTGCCATATAGTTCGAGAGAGACTGTTCAGAGGTGAACTTAGCGAAGGGAAAAAAACCAAAATCAGTGAATCCACCCTAATTTCAGTGTGACCTGGCGGATTGTGCAGAAATACTGCTGCCACTACAGAGCAAGGTAGCCGTGATCCCTCCTGCCTCGCCGCTGTGCGAGACGATGATTTGGGGCATGGAAGCAACCGGGTATCGTGCTCCTGTGAAGGCTGTAGTTCCCCAGCCCTGCTGAGTTCCCGCGGGCACTGCAGAGCTCGTGCTGCCTCGTGGACGGCAAAATCCCCTCTTTCGCTTTGGGATGTGAGGCACAAAGGCTGAAGGGCTCTGTCCTACTCTGTGGTTTTAGTTTTAAATATAAATTTCTCTGTTTTGAGAAAGAATAACCTTCTTGGCTTAGTTGGATGGGTTTTCTTAAATTGAGCCTAACTTACGAGAAGATCAGGCAGCCCTGGCCTGTGCTGTGTTTCCTCTAGTTCAAACATAGGGGATAAAACCAAACGGCACAGCTGAGCTTGGGGCAGGGAGAACAGCGATTTCCGTGTAGTCATGGTATCGACAGAAACACTGCACTTCGTAGTCCCAGCCAGAACCCGCCACCTTTCTGAAGAGAGTGTGTCTGAGACGTAGAGAGCTGGGAAGATGAGAGGGGCAGAGAAGCCAAAACCAGGGCAAGAGTAAATACTGGTTACTCAAAGCCTGAAGGGGAGAGAGCATCTAGTGATCAGGCTGCCGAGCATTGCGTCTATAAATAAGGGTACCATGGTTATTCCCTCCGGGACCCCGTTGTCGAAAAGGCTCTTTTTCCCCTTGTCAGCCAGAGCGAGCTGGACGTGGTTTGTCTGAGTGAGAACAAAGTGTGTGCCCCTTTCCCAGGGCTCGTCGTAGCCGTGGGGATGTGGGTATGGCAGGGAAAAGTGCACTTCAAATGGAGGTGAACTCATGGTCACTTAAAAGAATCAGATGATTTACACTGTCTGTTTATGGGCAAAAAGTAACATCTTTCTCTATCTTTCTGCAGCATGCTTAGGAGAGATATAGTAGCCTGGTCATGTGCTGGAAAGAAATGAGTCATTTCATATTGGGTCTAAGTGAAACTAATGCATTACTCATTTTTATGCAACTCTAGTAAATTGTACTTATTAAAAAGAGGGGGTGGGCTGGAGGAGGGACAACCACCTGAAGTCTAACCAATACACACTAGAAAATGAATTCAGAAATATGGTTGACCTCAGCTTCCTCATAATGAAAGTCTCCTGACAAATCTTGTGATTTTGTTTCTCTCTAAAGCAGCCCTCGGGGTTACTAGTAGTTCAGGTGTCAGGACCGGCTACTGACTCAAATCCTGGCTGGATGATTTTGCTACTGTTCTTCCAAAGAAAGACTCCAGATTCAGTCGTCAGCCGGGCTTTCCGTGCTGCTTGATGCTAAAGCATCCGAGTCTAACCCCATTGCTGAGGTCTGGTGGTGGTGTGTGAAAGAGCTCCGCAGGCTGCTGAGCTGTGAGCTCGGCTCTGGCGGCTCTGAACGCGGTGGTCACTCCTTGTTCTGATGCTGCTACAATCCTGTGAAGCGTCCGTGCACCAAGGTAGGCTGATCTCTGCCTCACAGCCCCTCGTTGATTTTTTGCTGGATGTCTTCTGTTTAGAGCAAAGAATCCAAAACCCATTCTCGTTCCCAGCACCATTTATCATCGAATTCTGATTAAGTGAAGGCCCGTATCCAAAGGAGCTAGGAAAATGCCGGCAAGTTTCAGTTAGAATACCCAGAACAACCTTGTTGCCTCTTTCATAATTGCGTTTATTTTCAACAGTTAAATAAGATCGGTTTTAACAGCACTGAGTGCTGTTTTCCTTCAGGCACGCCTGCAGCGCGTATGTGTAGAAGCCCCATGCGCCACTAAGCTGCGGTTAAGATCCCAAAGAGGGCTCTCTGTGTTCTCCTGTGACCTGTCTTTCCATCGGCGATTTCCATTCATATCTGCAGAGTTCACAGAACGGAAAGCGTGGGGTGACTGGGAGAAGCCCACTGCTGGGCGTCTTACCCTCCTCCTCCGTCTCTCTGTGAAGTTCATGGAGTTAGGATGGAGCTGGTGACTGGGTCGCTGGCGTGTGAAATACCGCGCCGTCTCCTTTGCTCCCCGGCAGCTACGCAGGGGCACGGCCCTGGGAGAAGTCAGACTTTATCTGGTGTAGATTTTGGTGAGAGTTCGACTCAGGAAGGGACTAAGGAGAATAGATATGATATCATTAATAGATAGATATCATAAAAGGGTTTGACGTGTACTTTTTCACGGGTTTTGTGTGGGTGTGTTTATTTTCTGCATCACTCTGCAGGCCGTTTCTTTTCAGAAATGAAAAGGAAAGGACCCTGGGAGAAAGCAAAGCTACTGATGTAACTGGAGTGATTCTCACGGGTTTAAGGGGTGGGCAGACACTTCTCTGAAACTGGAGAGGTCGAATCCTTCCCCTTTGCTCAAGTGAGCTGTAAAAAGCACTTACAGTTCTGGAAACACGGACCGAAAGCCAGCCTAAGCAGAGCCCACAGAGTCCTTCAGCCCAAGGGCTTTCAATAGACCCGTCTTAGTGACGGCGCAGGACAGTCTGCTTAGGAAGCACCTGCAAACTTGCCTAATTTTTCCTGCTATTCCGGTTCATCTGCTGAAAGATCTTATTTCTGCCTACAAACACTCTTGTTCCTAGGTCCTTAGACCCTCAGTGCCGAAGCAAAGCACTGCAAGAAAAATATTTATGAGACAAAACGGAGAAATACGGTTTCCTCCTGTTGTCGGTCCCAGCTTTACCCCGGTTCTCCGAGGGCTGTGAAATGTTGTGCTTTATGAGTGCTTGGGTAATGATGGGAAAAACATTATTTTCTTCTTCAGGTTTTTGTATTCACTTTGCACTTTGTCAGTTTGAAAAAAAAAAAAAAAGGCTGAGGTTTGCTAGTAGGTACACTACGACATGTTTTCAAAGGCCTTGGTGTGTAGCATAGTGGTTTTGCTATGTATTAAAAAAACCCCCAGATTTTCGTTGTTGTATTCCTAATTAAAAGTTCAGTGAAATGTAGAAGATTTTATAGCAGGGGGGATAAAAAAAAAGAAGAAAATGGAAAGGATTAATAACCGACATGGCTTATAGCCACAGAAAGTAGCTGTGGAGGCCTAGGCAAAGTGAAGTGAAATGAGAGTTCAACAAATTCACGGCTTCTTTATGAAAATCGCATCTATGAGTCAGCAGAACAAGCTCCTGTCTCATCTAAAAATGTTCATCTTGGAGACGTTCACAGCCGCCGCGTTTCCGAGCCCCAGTGAGGCGGGGCTGGTGTGGGGATGGGGCGCAGCTGTCCGACGGCCGCAGCGGCGGGGCTGGGACCGAGCACGCGGCTCCTCTACACGCTTGCCGCGAGCGATGCTCGTCACGGCCGCTGCGGAGCTGTGGATGGAGCGCACTGCCTCACACGCTGGGGTCATTCATCGGGAGCTCTGCACAGGCGCAGGGCTGCGGCTCCTTCAGATGCCTGGCACTGACTGCGCTTACCCCCTCGCTCGTACGCACGAAGAGGGCACCCCGGCAGTCAGAGCAGTGGGTGACCGGCATTTGCATCGGTGGGATTTTGTATTCTGGTTGTGGCTACAGTTTCACCGACCCTTTGTTATTAAAAAAAAAAAAAATTTTTTTTTTTTTTTAAACTGTGGACTTACTCCAGGCATCTGACTTACTCTGTCAGCCTTTCCTTGGCAAAGCAGCCTCACCCCCCCAGCAGAGTGACTCAGGATGCTTGTCTTGCTGGCAGAGGCTTTCTCCTTCTCTCCCTTCCTCCATGTCGCCGCACACCCTTTCCCTCCCTCCTAGCTGCTTTCTCTAGCAGTCGAGCTCGTTGAGAAACACAACCATCTTCTGCGCTGAGCCGTCTTTGACATTTTCTGACCTGCTCCTCCGAGCCGCCCTTCACTGATCAGAATCTATACCAAGCTGCTTCACCCGCTAATGTGGTGTTAACACGGTCAAATCCCCAAGATCTCTCCTTCACGGAGGTTAAAGAAAATGGTTTTTGAAAACTTCAGCTTTTGGCCAAGTTAAAAGGGAGGAGATCAATGGGATCTGTGCAGTCCTGATACAGTGCCCCGGAGGTTACGTTCCCAGCCTGCTGAGAGCATCCAGGCTGCTGAGCCCTTGCAGCGCTGTCTGGATGTGTCCCATCTGGAAAGGATCAGGAAAAACCACGTGAGTGGGAAATGCAAGACTGCCCAAGGTAGGAGGTTCTGTAGAAAATTTTTGGCAAGGGAGCTGCTAGGTAGCCTGCGATCGTGCGCAGCTCTAGCCGCCCTGGGATTTATGGGGCTGTTTGGCTGCTGCAACGTGAGACCATATTGACTTACACCAAACCGTGACAAAGCAAGCAGAAAGAAATGAAGTGGGCGAAACGTTAGCGTGCTCGGCAGGCGTGGTTGGTAGGTGCAGCGCCGCGAGGACAGGCGCTAGCACTGGCAGAACCTGTGAGGAGCCGATGGTGTTGTTGACCACCATCTGCAGAAGTGCTTCTCTGGTATTGCTGTCCCACGGTGGCCACGTGTCTCACAGAGTCGCAGAACGGTAGGGGTTGGAAGGGACCTCTGGAGATCATCTAGTGCAACCCCCCTGCTACAGCAGGTTTGCTTGGAGCTGGGTCTCCCTGCATCGCCTCCAAGTGCCTGGGAGCTGGCTGCACGAGCAGGATTTTGCGCGCGCCCAGGATCCTGGGAGTGGAGAATTCACATGTTTTTCTTCAGTTACCAAATTTAGAGAGTACTAGTCTCTCTTTCTTCAGTTAGACATTGGACTGTCACAGAGGTTCTAGTAAAAAACCCCAAACCAAATAAACAAAATGGATGAAAATACTTGACAGCAGTGACTTTTGACTACAGATTGCCTGTCTTTGTAAGTAAATAAGTAAAAATAAGTAAATAAAAAGTAAAGTTTTCCTTAGTTCTTAGACTCATGATGGAGCAGGGAGTCCCCTTGACTGATGTTAAGTAGGGGCCGGATTTCTGGGACTTCCTCTTTGCCAGTAGTTTCTTTGTGTGACCCGTTTATTCAGCTTTTATTTGATAGCAGGAAAAGGTTTTATATGTTGAGTCTTTTTGCACTTTACAGCGTGCGTCTGTTCACTAATTGCATTTCTGCGCACATCAGAGGTGCAGGGTTACCCGCAAGCCCTGCAAGTCAGCTCCATGGGGCTGCAGATACCTGGCAAAGGGCTTCATTGACGTTACAGATAGACACTGTGTATTTTGTCACGTGGTGGGAAGGAGACGTCCGCTTGTCCCAAGCTGCAGGCGCAGGAGCCGAGACACGCAGTCCGTGGGGCTCTATTGCTAACGCGAGTGTTTGCGCATCATCCTGAGTGATCAGCGGGAGCCTGGGGTGTTGCTGCAGGGCACCCTGTAGACCGGCAATAATCCAGGGCTAATTGCGCTCGTGTTGGCTGGAAAAGCATGTCCTGTCTGCGGCGGTGCTGTCTATAGGAACGTCCTATTTCCTAAATTCATTCTTCTTGTTCTGGACGTCTTTGGTAGTGACAGTGGTCCTTCGCGTTGGCATAGTTCTGGCAATGGGGAGTTTGATGTCAAATTGCTTTGCTTTACCGCTAAAAATGTTCTGCTAGTTAGCGAATACCCCATTGCTTCTGGTCTGGCATCTCTCCAGGGTTGATGCCATCTGAAGATACTGGGCATGAACTTGGTGCCTTTTCCCATTCTCTTATTAGCAGCCTGGTTTTGGGCATGGAGGAGGTCAATCGGGTTTTGCCACTGGGTGCTATGAACTGCGGGCAGCGTACTGGGTGTGAATTTGGCCGAGGGGTCCTCCAGCAGCTCAGCCGTGCTGGGCAGGGACTCACTTAAGCCTGGCTGATGCGTCCCATGGCTCTGGAGACGGACGTGGCTGTATGCCACCTTGACGTAGGTTGCGTCCCCAACCCTGGCCAGCCCTTAGTGAAATCTTCAGCGTCTTCTCTCCCCTGTTGCATCAGCTGGGCATCAGGCTGTGGTGGGGTGCTGGTGCAGCTAGCGTGGCCTGGGTGCTGGGCGTAGCTGTGGGAAGAACATCCCGATACGGGGCTGTGTCCCAGGACTCTGGGCTGTGAGATGAGGGTGGGTGGGAAAGGGCTGCAGGATAGGCATTGGTGTGCAGGGGCCGGCAGAAGGTGGGCATCCCAGGAGCGTGTGGTCCTGGGTATAAGGAGGGACCTTCACCGAGGCAACCCGTGGGAATAGGAGTGTGGGGTGTGGGGCTGTAGCTTAGCAGACAGCGAGCTCGTGTGCTTCTCTCTGTTGTCAGTCTCTTAAAGGCGGTCTCTGCTAACCACAAACAAGTTGTAAAAAAAGAAGACAAACGGTAGAGACTAAATGTAGTTCAAGCTAGTCAATGGCCACAAAAATAGGGAGATTTATTTAAATGGAACTGCGTTTGAAAGTCTATTTTAATCTAGTCCCTGTGCTCCATTCGTCATGTTGCTGTCTGGGCATCGTTTTCAGGGCTGCTGACCCCTGAGCGTGTAGATGCATACGCAGAGCTGGGAGTGCATTTCCACAGCGGCCGTGCAGGCGCTCGTGTTAAAACCAGGGGTGAACTCCTTGGGGGAAGGTAGTGAGGGGGACCAAGGAGCCCCACCAGCTGTTTGGAGTGACGCGTGTGCTCTTTCGGTGTACGGCGGGGTTGCGCCCGACTCCAAAAGCCCGTCGCTTCTGTTCAGGTTGAGGCTAGGTCTGATCAGTAGAGGGTAGAGCAGGGGACTTGAAGGCAGAAATCTGGTTTCTGTTTCAGGCTCTGCCACTGCCACGTCCTTTTTAAGAGGGCTGGTGGGTTATGCGTTTCCCACAACCAAAGGGAAATGTGCTCAAAAGGGAGTGTTAAAAAGCAGCCAAGGGAAAGAGGAAAGGGGTGATGTGGTGCGATACTAGCTGACCTCTGTTGTATAGGCATATCTCCCCTTCTCTTGGGTACCCTGAGAAACACACGACTCTCCACGGAACGGATGTGCTCCGAATATTCTCCCCCACACCCTTTTTTCCCCTTCCTTTAGCCCTTGATGTGTTGAGAAATTCCCGTTCGTTTGCCTCTCTGGTTTCCATAACCTCACTGTCAGTGAAGCGATGAGAACAACCTAGCGTTAGCGGCTTAGCAGTGGAAGTTCAGCTCAGTCCAGCTGCGGGCAGTTCAGTGTTCGCTCTTCCTTTGGGTTTTTTTTTTTGGTTGGTTTTGTTTTGTTTTTTCCCCCACTACCACGTCCCTTTCTGCACAAGCAGCTGACACCTTAGTCACAAGATCGGAGTCACAGATCTATCAAAGCTCTTAATACCTAGTTGTATGTTTGTGTGTGCATTTTCTTTTTCAGGGTCAGTACATATTTTAAGGATGGAATAACAGTTTGTCCAAGAGTCAACAGTCTGCAGGGAGCCAACTAGTCTAGCAGCCAAGGCTTGTGCTGTTTCCTTGAGGTTTTGGGGATGGGTTGCTTGCCTGTCCTCTTACATAAAAGCACAGCAAATTTGTCAGAATAAACACATTTTTAAATATACGACACCATCAGTCAGAGCTTGAGAGAAGCTCATTGGCTGGAAAAGAGATCAAGGCAACCGGGAATTTGGATGACCCGACTGAGGCGTTTGGACTGAAAGGTTCTTTCTCATTCACTGGAGCTAGTAATTTTTTCTTTTTTTCTGTTTTTTTTCTTTAGGTAATCAGCCAGGAAAGAAATGAAATACCCTCCTTCTTCCTCCAGGCAGTGAATCTGGAATCAGAATCCTGTTGCATTATTTTATGATTTTTTATTTCTTTTTTTTTGCTAAGGACGGTTTGCTACTGGGTGCGAGTCCTTCCCTCAGAGCACGCCAGAGAAGGAGCCAGCATGCAGCTTTGCTGTCTGGGGTGGTTCGTTGCTCACCGATTCATAAGTTAGTGGTTAATTTAAGTTAACTATGGTCATCTGGGGATGATACCCCCCCGTTTTACAGTCTGGGTTAGGTCAGCTTCAGTCAGCCCTGCCCAAGGAGGGAGCTCTGGCAGGAATTACGCCGAGCAGAAGAAAAGCCTGTGCAGCGCTTCTTGGGCGAGCTGTACGACGTTTCTGCACTGTCGGTCGGCCGGGTGGGGAGGAGAGGCCCTTGTAGCTGTTCTTTCTCGGAGGTGCCATCAGGGCTCTTGCAGGACTAATTCCTGCTCCCTGGGCATTGCTAGGTTCACGGGTTTCCCCGTGAGTATGCCAAGGCTGGGGAGAGGCAAGGTGGGACAGCTTGTTGGGTCATCTTTCCTACGTACCCTCAGAGCAGCAGGGCACTGTCTGCGATAAACACGACGGAGATGTCTATGAAATTTCATTAAATTTACAGGCAGTGATTGTTATTCCAGAGCAGGGAGAGGAGATGGAAAGAGGCTGAGGTCCAGCTAGGAATTGGCTAGACTAGTTCTTGGATTGTTTTCCACACTGTGGTTATCCTTATCTGCATCTGGAAACTGGAGTGTGTTGTATGTGTTTGTAAGAGCAAGCGGATGTGCGAAGTGTTCTGGCAAAGGCAGAAATCTCATTTTCCCTTCGATATAATGCAGCCTGATTAGATTGTTATTGACGTGCTGAGAACCTGCTGGGGTTGTTACATCTCTGTGGAAAGGCATCTGTGTCTGTTCCTGTCCTCCCTTCTGCCTGGAAGGGTTGCAGAGCTGGAAATGGGAAGGACCTTTCAGACTGCAAATCCAGCTGTGAAATAAATCTGTTGGGAAAGCACGGTGTGCCCGCCAGCTGACCAGCAGTTTGTCAGTATATGTGGAACTGTAAGCCAATTAACAGCCGTTTGGAACAATTAGTAATTCCCTACTGGGGTGGGGGGAGAGGAAAAAAAAAATAGAAATAACCCACAATAAAAACCTCAGAACAAAACTGCTGTAGTTTGCTGGATGTTTTTCATCCTGTAGATCATTGCTAACAAGAGTTACTGGCAGTGTTTGGGGGGCCAGAGTTGTCTGACTTGCTTGCAGCATGTCGGAAATGCTGCAGTATCGCATGATCTTTTATATCTTTGATTGTTCAGGATAAAGCGGACAGGTGTGCCGTACTGAATGAACGTACGCGACCGAGCTGCTCCTGCTGCAGTATCTGCACTTGTGCGGCTATTAATTTGAGCAGCTTGCTAGGTTAGCATGCCTGTACTGCTCTTGGTACTTAAGCTAGGTCATGCTGAATTATCTTAGGTATTTCTGCACAGCGTTTCAGGGTGGCTTCTGGTAAAACCAAGAGGAGGGTATGGACTAACTGAGTTTGAGAACATTCTCCTTCCCAGAGATGGCTCTTGCTAACCTTGCGCCATGAGATGGTCGGATAATGGCGATGCTCACATTCAAAATTTGCCTTTACAAAATGTGGAGAGAGTCTGTCAAGATATCTGGGATGTTGCTGTCTTTGATCACAACTGACCCAACCTCAAGAATCCTCATACTGAAAGCTCTCTGAAGATGGATTTCTCTCCAAGAATGATTTTGGGTTCAGTAAAATTGCACGGTTCAGTGAAACGGTATTTCTTCTCTCCAGCTTATTTATATCCATCGTAATTGTCTCGCTGTAGTGCGTGCTATTCATTCGCTGGATCCACTTGTCTTGCATCTTGTTCTGACTCTGAGTGCTTTTTAGGGTAAGCCTGCCTTTCAAGAATATGCATGATTGGTACCATAGGAATAATTTTCATGCGCTTGCAAGACGTGCATTGCTAAGCAAAGCAAGCAGGGAAACTAGGAGAGATGAGTGGAAAATGACTACACGAAGAAGAGGAAAGCATTACAATAGATGGCAAGGAGTTAATCAAATAAACAAAGGTCCTTTTTAAAAATTTCTTGCTTTTTTTTTTTTAATAATCTCAATCGTGTAATGATTGCACTGGCCAACCCTTGATACTTTTCTGTCTGATTAGAGCTGGGTTGTAGTGGCCATGATGAGTTACCACAACAGTCTATTATTGGCATTGTTATGTAGCGTCCCTCATTAAATTAAACTGAAAGGGGCAGGGAAAGGAATATTTTCAAGGTGTTCCTCGGCTTAAAATTATTTAAATTTATTTGAAATAATAAATTTATTTTAATTTATCAGAACGTCCTTGTTCTGAATATAAAAGCTCTTCAGTTTTGTGTTGTTTTTTTTTTTCCCTTCTTGTGTAAATTCATGCACTGAGGAAAGTTAATTTACTATGCAAAGAATATTTGAAGGTCATGTTCAGCATCGTTAGCATTGTACAGAGGACCTTTGAGAATAGTCGTTTATCTGTGCAGGTGTTTCAGTGGCCCTGTGTTGCTCTATGTACCGGATGCCATTTATCTACCAAAACAGTAGGCACCTTTCTGTCCACTGCATCTAGATACTGGAGATGAAATTACTGTATATTAAAATACAAAGATACCAGACGGGAGCTGTCACTTTCTTCAGGCCTGACTTGCAAACCCATGAAGAAGGCCAATTAGATGTTGGTGGAGGAGGAGCTCCAGACGAGCTGGATCTTTGAAGGAAATACTGCTTTGGGGAGTTTGGTAGAAATACGATCTGCTGAGCTTGTTTTGTCTTTCATTCTGTGAAAGTCTAGTGAGAAATTAGGTGACATGTTTCTGCATTTGCTATAGAGGATGAATTTTCTTGAGGGCACAGACCCTGTAAGGTGACAGATCTGTCCGGTGACGGGGAAAAACCAGTTTGCTTCTACATAATACAGGAGTAGAAACTGTGCAAAAAAATGCTTAAGGACTCGGAAAGGTTTCTCTCAAGATGATAGCTCCCGTCCTGGGATTCCTGTGGACCTTTTAGTAGTACGTAACTCCCCCTCCACGACCGTGGGTCCTAGAAATTGCACAGGGGAACGAAGAAAAAAACGTGGTTTTTCTTCACAGGAGAAAAGCCGTGGAAGAGAACACTGGGGTCCATTCCAGTCCCCTACGCTTTTAGCTACTGTACGTGACACGATTAAGCCAGAAAATCCCTGTATTATCTGTAAGCATGTGATGCAGGCAACGGAAGGTGCCAAATACTTCCTCATACCCTTGAAAAAAAGATGATGTAAAAAAGAAGAGCCGGGCTACAACTGTGAGTGCAGAGTTACATTTGTGCACCATTTCAGAAAGCGTGCTATAATATCATCTAGCTCCTTTTTAAGTCTGCTCTGGCTTGGTTTTGCGTCGAGTGCAGGTTTGCCCCTCGCATCAGACAAACGCCGTGTTATGGGTGCTCCACACTGACGAATGCCGGTTCTGCCGCGTTTCACGGGAAACAGCACGTTAAGTTGCTCCTCCTTGTAACTTTCCTTAAAATCAAGTATAAACTACGTGTCAGTCACCGTAACTAGAGAAAGCTCTGAGATTAGAACCATCTGTGGTCTTTCAAGGAGAAAGATGTTCTCCCAACGTATCCTACATCTACCGATGCCCCTCTGCTTTCACAACCTGTTTATATTTACCGTTATGGCTGCCTAGAAGAGTAGTCTGGTGCCACACTTGGTATGGGTTTACTCAGTCTTTTGACCAGGAGAGTTGAGTTACAAAACTTCCTTGTAACACTTCACCGACTCTCACAATATCAACGTTGCATTCGGGTGGTCCAAGACTTTGAGGGTAGGGGTGAGGAAAGAAATAGGGGAGATGGTTAATATGCACCTTATCTTCCTAGCGTAGAGGTTGTTGTTATAACATGGCAGTATACGCATCAAAAGCACTGGTAGACCAGTCTGGGGTTCCAGCATGGTATGCTGAAGTATAGCAACTCCGTATGAGGATCGCAGAGTCAAAATGTCACCGCAGTATCGACTGTAAGTAGAGTTTGAACAGAGCGGAGACATGTAGTAACTAAAAGCCATTACCTAATGGAGAAAGGATGCCGGTAGCTCACTGCGTATACTGCAAGTCAAGTCCTCGCAGCTAAACCTGGGACTTTTAGATCTCTCAGTTAGGATTTCAGAGCTGTTTCTGTCATGCGGTCTGCTTGAGTTGCACTCATCTGCTCCCCACTGTTCCTCCTTGAGGTTCCCAGGGAGAAGCCTGTGCTTGCTCCTCAGAGCTGGAATTGCTATCCAGCGTGTGGTTGTCTTCACCTGGTCCGACGCAGACGTATACACCAGCGGTGTGGTAAGCGCTTGCCCCTGATATGGGATCGCAGCTATGACCATTACCTATTGCATGGGAAACTACTATGTTGGAACTTAAAAAAGATAGATATGGAAAGATAGCGGTAGATGCAGAAATTGCTCCTTAGCACAGAAGCACTTCTGTGGCATCTTGCATTGCTGTTTTCTAGTCTGTTAGACTTGTGTGAGGAAGCAGAGAGCTTGTTATTCTGTGGAGCTGGCGGTTTGGTGCCCATCGCCAACCACTTAGTCTCTTAAAATATGAAATGCTGCAAATGCTCCGTCTGCAGAAGCCGCAACGCGATTGATTGGCGGGGCTGTTTGAAGACATTGAATGGAGCCAGATGAAGGTAACCCGAGATCCTCACTGTAAGCCTTTTGATTCAGAACCACATTTGATCGATGTTTACACTTGATGCGGGGTGGAAATAGGTTTGAGGGGAAAGCCATCACTCTCTTCAGGCTGTGCTATTCGGCTATGGGCACAGAGTTTGTGTGGTTGAGACTTACAGTCTTCTTGCATCAGCTATGCTGCCTCCGAATTAGCTGAAGGAGAAATCCAAGGAGAAGCCTCTCTGGTAGTCTTCTGTTTTAAGCAACGTGCTCAAAATTCTAAATATTCTTGACTATCCCTGTTGTTTGCCAGGAAAATGACACAAGGTGCAAATGTGACATCTTGCAGTCTGTTGACGGTGGGAGGAGAATCCCACCTCTGCTTTGCATTTTGTTGGATGTGGGAGCACTTGTGTACTCGTAGCCTAAGTAGCTTTGTTATTTATTTTATTTTGGTTTGCTTTGTATCAGGGAAACTAGTAAGAAGGAAGAAAAGTAAAACGTTTACAGGATAACTTCATTGTTGCGGAAACAAACAAACAAAAAATTACAGCACCTCAGAAACTGAAACAGCAGATGTTTTGTAGGAGTGGTAGATACTTAGGCAATACCTAGAAAACGAGTCGTTAGAGCTTTTCGACTTTGCGAACCACAATCTTCTGCGTCAGAAATGCCTGTATTCCCAACTGCTTTTCTGTCTGTTGAAACAAATAACGCGGGCATATGATTTGAGCCCTGAGACTTAAACGATGTAAGCACGTACCTGAAATTAGGCGTGTGTATGTGTTTTGCTGAGTGAGTGTGTCCTCGTTAGGTATTTAAATTTTAAATGCACTGGGGCCTTCACTCATAAAGCAGGCAAATTTCAACCTAGGCAGAAGTGAGAGGAATAAACATTAAGCTCAAAACAAACTGTTATCAAAGTGGCTCTTCAGACTGTGTAGAATTGCACTTTAAGATGGGCCGAGCGTCTTTAAAACCCTTTTGCAGTCGCCAAGAGCTTAGACATTAGCTTTCATGAGAGGCATTACAGATGTCTGTGAATATTATATAAACACTAGCCTGTTTGCAACAGTTTATAAACCTAAATATTTTATTAGGGAATACTGAACATTTAACTCGCCTTGTATTTTTTATGCAGCAATAAAACCACCATTTTTATCAAAAGATGCTGGAAAACCTAACTAATAATGTGACACTTTGTTATAAACCAGGAGAAAAGTTCACTGGTCTAGAATTAATAAGGTGTGTAATCTGTGCAGGAATTTCTACACTGCAGGGGGGAACAGCGAACTTTCACTGTGCTCGCTTTTGCATAAAGATGCGTGTAATTTGTGAGGATGTTCTCTGTGTCTTTATGTCTCTGTGGCTAAAGAGGTTTCGGTGGTTTCCAACTGGACATTGCTTGGAAAACGAAAATACCGTGTCTACACCTGATGTGACATACGCATGGCGTTGCATGCCTTTGCCGAGTGACCTTCCTGCAGGAGGCAGGAAACAGCAAGTTTTAGAACCATAGAAATGAATTAGACCCAAACATATTCTCCCAAAATAGAGCTACCAATTTCAAGGAGACCCAAAGCCTGCTTTGAGGAAGCTCCAGTGAATTGCTTGAATCCAAAATTCCCAGATGGATTCCAGGAGGAATAATTCGCCCAATGACTGAAGTACAAAAGGCCTTTGGCTGCATTTCCGGAAAGCCTTTCATTCCTGTTTTCACACGCGGTGTGGGCACGTAGGGTAGGACCTCAAAAGATGTACGTGCCCTAACGTAGCAGACCTCAAAGGCTCACAGAATTACCTGCTCAGAGAAATCACTCAACCTGAACACTTGGGCAGACCAGAGGTAATGCCGGACAGGGAGGAGAGTTAACTCCAGGAACGGGAGAATTATTTACCTTCTACAAAAGCTCTCAGCTTCAGCATAGGAAGTTTAAGGGGTGTCTTCTTGTCAGGACACTCTGTGGTGGGACTTTTGGGGGAAAGAGTTCATGCCTTTGAAGGGGAGCGACATTCCCTTGGTGGAGAAGTGTAAATCCATGAGCGAGTGAGATTTAGGATGTTGCTCTTGTTTTCCACAGTTTGGCTTAACATTTCCAGCAGGAGCGCAACAGCTTTACCCGCTCCGAGCACAGCAATTGTGTACCGTAAGTGAAGGACCGCGTAGATTTCTGGGGGAATTTTGGCATAGGTGTACTAGGTGGCCGTGCGTTCTCAGACGTGTCAAAGGCTTAGGTAGCAGGTGGACAGCAGTTTTGAAAATCATAGCTTGAAGGACTGGTTAGGAGGAGGAGGAGTTTCAACTTTTAAGTCTTTTCAAAGCCATATTTTGTTGTAAGGTTACACTTTTAGTTTTTTACGTGTCTGTTGCTGATCAATTTCATTGTTCTGACTTTACTGCTTGATTTAAGTATTTTTGATTTTTTTGTTGCCCAGATATCTTTTTCAAGCTTGACCTTTAATGCAAACATTCGCTTGGCTTTCAATAGAAATTCAGCTTCTAATCGTATGTAGGTATTTAAAAGGTTGCTTTCTCTCTGTACTAGAACAGTTGCCCATCAGCGTTGTTCCATTAAAGGTAGCAATGCCTCAAGAAAAAGCCGTCATCAGCAAGTGCTGTGAGCCAAGTTAGGATGACACAGTGGTAGAAACACTTGGCCCTTCCTAGTTGCCGCCGCTGATGAAGCGAATGTGTGTAACAGCAAAAGAAATGTTGCAGTTCTCTATGATTAGTAAACGTGAAAGTTCTGTAGAGAAAGTCTTGTACCCTTATCCTTTGTTTTCTCCAGAACACAGCAACCCATCTATGGTGTAATCCCATTTGCAAGGCTGAGTGCGTATCTTTCCGCTCCAGAATTTGCGTAACACTTGGTCACTTAGGGCAGAAGAATGTACAACATCTGAGATTTCAGTTTTGAATTATTTAGGAATCTGCTTTTACTCGCCGAGTGTGTAAGTCTACGCCTAAATGACCCGCCTGCACTAGGTGTGAAAGAACTATCTTCTCGTCCCCTAAAAGGAGACCACAATATTAACTGCAAGCATCAAGAGTTACAGGGTGTTTGTGCCTCTTAATTCTTCCAGGAATCATGGAACTGGCTTTGCTTAATGGAAGATCGCGTATATTGAAGGGGAAATTGCTTTCAGATCTGCACAGGCATCAGGTCAAAAGTTTGTACTGGGCAAAAATGTTACTGCAGTTGACTCTAGGGCAGGCTGGAAAATGGAGGCCAAGAAAATGCATGCTCCGGAATAAATGATACGATTGATGTGGCCAGATCTCACACACACGTATGTCAGGATTAATTCCGTAGTGATCTACAGTTATTTCCGCTTTACATTGGCATAAACGGTGTGGAAAATAAGGTTAGCATTTGTGCCATCTGCAGAGCAAGTATGGTGCCAGCCCGAGTTGTGCAATTTTTTTGCGTGTCTTGTGTTTTTCCTGTAGCTTGAACAGGAGCATGGCTTCCTTGAAGCACAGAAACGTCAGAAAATCTATCACCAGNGCCATCTGCAGAGCAAGTACGGTGCCAGCCCGAGTTGTGCAATTTTTTTGCGTGTCTTGTGTTTTTCCTGTAGCTTGAACAGGAGCATGGCTTCCTTGAAGCACAGAAACGTCAGAAAATCTATCACCAGGCTTGTCCCTATAGCTTTAAGTGTTTTGCAATCAGTTCTTTCCTATAATTGTATTTCTGCATTTGTATTCTGAATAATTCAGGAAGCCATCCAGTCTGCTTTGTTTGGGGAGTGTATCAGGCCACCTGTAAGTCATGAGGCTGCAAAGGGTGAGAGTTCTTCACCTCCCCCCAAGATTTTTTATTTTTTAACAAGTTTTGTCACCTCCATTTGAAAAGTTGGAAGCTGCGACACCAGAACACTAAACGGCTTGGCCGAGGTCATAACAGGAAATCTGAGATGGAGCACCAAACATAGGATTGCTACTGGTTTCCAAGCCAGCTCTCAAACCGCTGGACATCCTTCTTAATTTCCCGTCTTTTCTGGCACTGCTACCAACTTCCCGGGCCAATTCCTCAACCACGTTGTACCTCTTTTCCCTCCTTTAGTAAATAAAGCCAACCTTGCAAGGTGAAGTACCAAAGCAGTCAATAGGTACGTAGTAATTTCCTCGGCCGGTTTCACGTCTCTTTCAGTTCACAGCTTGTCTACCAACAAATGCATCCCTTGCTTGGAGCGATTTACTGAATCATTTCTCTTCAAAACTGTCTGTTAGCACTTTGCTAAGCCTCAGACTGAACATCTTTGATCCACCCATTTCAAGATTAGACGGATGACAGAACCCAAACTCTAGATCCAAAACCATCCATGTTTTTGAGGTATAGTCAAAAGCCCGAGCCTGAATTTGGCTCTCAACACGGTTACTTTGATCTGGCTTCAAATCTGAATACCGTGTCCTGTGACATCTCCGTTTCTAGCAGAAAATCTTGTGTTCCTATCTCTGCGAGAGCTCTCAGCCTTGATGAGTGCCTCAGTGCAGCTTGTGTGGGAAATGGCACCTACCGATCCTCTCAGACGTCATTCAGGTAGCGTTCACGTGCAATGGGTATTTTGTAATGGCTGGCTGTTTGCTGCTGACCCGGAGTCCTAGAGAAGCTGGTGTTTTGACAGAAGCAAGCGTGCAAGAAATCCCAGTGTCGGGTGCTGTTCTTGTTGTGCTCTCCCTCTTGCGTATTTTCCCCGCAGGGTGTGCAACTGCTTCCCGCTTCTTAGAAACCAAATCGCCACCGCTCCTCCCCGTTTCTCTCCTGTCCCCGCATGATGAGAACACTGCATGGCTTTTTCCCCATGGATGGGAAAGCCAGCACAAACTGGGTACTGTGGTCTTTTGCACTGACAGCACTTTCATGGCAATTCACTCTTTCCAGGGAATTATTCTAGATTTGTTCACCACAAAGCATCCAACCATAACAACGCGGTAATTTTAAGGCCTAAGGAAAAAATGTAACAAGACGTTCAAAAATTTTGGTTTGGGATAATTGAGAGTTGTTTGTATCCTTGTGCTGCTGATTATGTTGTCATATACCACCATTACTGGTGTCCTCAGGAGCAGGAATGTCTTTGCTTGGAAACAAAGGCTCTGCTTTAACCCCCTAAGTGCTGGTTAGCGTAGCTGATAAACGGGAGGAAAAATACTCCCCTGCTGTTACCGGATCTGTCAGGTGCTCAAAAATCATAGTGATGGGGGTTGAATAAAAAGATTGATGGATAAATGAAACATACTCAGTATACATTTTATGATAGAACTATCAGGGCACTGTAATTTTTCTTTAGAGCATTTAGGGCCAAGACTCTGCGCTGCACAGCAGAACACAGCTCTTGCTCTTCCTGGCTTTGTAAATAACTTTCTGCGCGTTCAGATCATACCAAGCTTTCCAAGCTGTATCTTCCTTCGGTTTTATACCCTCCAATTATTTCTATAGGAATCTGGAATTCACGTCTCTGGCTCACGGTTTTTTCCCCTGGCTCACCGACATGCCAGGGCTGCTCGTGAAGTTCAGCGGATGCTTTTTGTAATGGAAACGTGTTGTATGAGATACGGGGCTTGGCAGTACCGCGGCTCCTCAGGTTCCCTGGGGCAGCTGGAACTGGTATTTCCTACTATTCCATGGGAAAGCGTTGTACTGGACGGGCTGGGTCTAAATGCTCTCTGCAGTACTTTGACAACGAAAAAGAAGTCAAAGTATAAATTACTTTTGCTCTCACAAGACTTTTTTAGATTTCCAGAGTGGCATAGGAAAGCTTTCTTGTGAGCTTTTTGGGTTTTGTTGTTTTGTTCTCTTGATTTGTATTTGGTTTGGGTTTTTTATTTTTTTAAAGGCCCTGTCGATAATATGATTAATAAGTTCTAATGCTCTGTACCAGTTTCCAGCCTCTCTGAGGTTTTCAGCAGTAATTTCCCTCTGATTTCATGAGAACAGGGACCTGGGAGGCAGCAAGCTACATGCACTTTGTGAAGAGAAAGCATTGTCTGCATCCAGAATTTTCATAACATCTCATTTAAAGCGCATCTTGAAATTTTTTTTGGGGGAAAAAAAAGTCTTGACAACTATAGAGAGGAAAAGAAGCCATTTCCTTAGCTTGAACCTGCATGAATTAGTGGTAAAGTGTTGATCTCTGAGCTTACGGTTTCCGAAGCATAAAATCTGTTTATTTCACCCTATAAAAGAACATTTTCACTTGTATGGCTATTGAAGTTGAAAAGCTATCAGAGAAGTGGGTGGGGAGAGGAGAAGAAGCTTGAATCAGTCATTCAAGCTTGCAATACAATCTTCATCTGATGCATAGCTTGCATAGAAATCCCCTTCAATGTGGATTCTCTGTGCTTGCAGCAGTCTCACCATGCAGGAAATACACAGTATAGATTTCCAACATTATCCATAATTGTAGTAAAGCTTATAAAGCAATCGGTTCCTTGTGTATTCCTGGTGATCGGCAATAACCGCATGTCCTTAAGTATACGTTTAACGAAAGAAAAACATAACAAGAGCTGGCAGAAACTACCATCTGCAGCGCCTCTCCAAAGGGAGCCGGGGGACGGTCTGTATTAATATGTTCTTACTGCAGGAGCAGCACCGGGTTTTTTTGTGTTTCCCTACAGACTGGAGGTGCTGGCGCTAAAATCGAGTCGATCAAACACCTCCTTGGGCGGGCAGAACAAAGTCACAGCGCCCTCGGGAGAGAGATGCTGTGTGCCGGGGAGGGACCGCCGCGTGCTGTAGGCAGGGCAGGGGTGGGGGGAGCCTGGGTCCTGCTGCAGCACCCTCCCTGCTACGCCGTGGCTCGTTGCGCCCCGAAGAAAGCAGAGAGGAGCTTGTGCTGCTTCAAATGTAAGGTTGGTGTTTGTGCCTCGGCCCAGCATGGAGCACAGGGAGGGGAGGCTTCTTCTTGCGCAGGGTTCTTGCCGTTTGCAAGCAGCAGCCGTGCTGCAGCAGTCACCTTCAGTGTAAGGGAAGAGAGGTTTTGATTCTCTCTCTGCAAAATTGATAGAAAATTGTCAACGCCTTGAGAGGCTGCGCTTCACTTGAGCGGTGCAGGCCCTTCCTATACTAACTATCCCTGAACTTGCAGCGCCTTGCTAAAAATAGTTCAAAGCGTAACCGTGAGTTCCCTGAACTGCGATCCTACCAGTTCTGTATTCTCCGACTCACCATTCCTTTGAAAGTATTCATCCTTCCCCTCATAAAGCTTAAATCAGCTCGTTCCTTCGTCCAAGAGTTGACATCATTATGATGTTACATCCTATGCAATGGTGTGAGGCCTGGAAAAGCATTCACGGCAAAACCACGCGGTGAATTGAATTTGCAGTGCCTCGGCCTGTGCTTGCCGTCTGATCTCCCTCCCGTACCTCCGCGTTTACTCGTACTTCAAAAACCTGTGCGGTTCCTTGGAAATACCGTGCGGTAACACAGCAGCACGCTGCTGAGGCTCTATCAAGGGGCTTTTTAACGTTCCCATTTTTCTTTCCGTGACCCCGTTTGTTTTACAGTGTTTGTGAGAGCAAAAGTGATTGTTTTACCAAATTAAGCTAGTTTTCTTGCCAGGAACAGTGGCTAGGATCTTGTTGACAGATTTGGAAAAGATTATTGTCTCAGTACATTTTGAGCGAATTTTTTCGCTCGTAAGGATGTCTGCCGTATACTGTTTCCAAACTCGGACCACATTTAACTGTTTAATATTATACAGTGACGGGGACAAATTAGCACCTTTCTTTTTTCTATCAAAATTAACATATCCCAGGAAGACACTTCGAGAGCTACGGATCTCTTATTTAGCGATAAATGTAGGAAACTACTTAAATATGTTGAACTCAAAATTTTGAGAGTTTTGTTCTTGATTTCAGGAGCCTCAGAATTTTACCCATTTTGCTTATGTGCGTTTGAAGTTACCTTTTGTCTCGCGTGTGTTTCTATGATGGTGTTTTGGTTTTGATGGAAAGCTCTCTTCACAGTCTGCTCTGAATCCCACGTCCCCTCCCTTAGCTTGAGGGCTTCCTCGTGGGTGTGAGAGGGTTTGGTTCCCCCCGGCTCTCTTTCACGCAAAATTTGGCCTCTGGGATGGTTTGTTCTTCCGTCTTCTTCTGAAGCATCTGGAATTGGCCACAGCTAGGAGTGGGCTAATGGGCAGGGTGCATAGACGCTTCTGGTGGTAGTAGGAAGCTCCTCAAGCTCCTGGCTGGCGTGTATTGCCCTCGATCGCTGTCCTGGCTTGACCAAGCGCAGTATTCCATCCCATACACATCATGCTCAGTATAAAGCTGAGGGATCAAAAGGGTCACTCTGTCCCTTTCTATGGCCAGGGGCCTGAGGGCACTGATGGGCTCTAACGGCCCTGAACAGCCTCGCCTGGTGCTTCTGCCCACACCCATGGCCCAGGAGCCTGTTTCAGCCCAGCACGGGGCTGTCGGTGAGGTCCTGGCGATGTGGCAGGATGCTGCTCTACAGCTCTGCCCGGCTCCTCGCTCAAGCGTCTGAGGAGGACTCTGCCCGATTCTTCTGCCTTCGATCCTGGTCCGTGCGTTCCTGTATCCAGTTCCCGCTGGGTGCTGAGTGCAGTCTGGGGCTTTCCTGGAGCGTGTCCCGCAGCGTCCAGGTGACGTCTTTGCTGTCGGGGAGGGGGAAGCTAGGTATTGGTTTTGTACATATTTATCTATATATTTCATTATTGTTCTTCCTATTCTTAAAAGACCTTATTATTGTAGTTAGAGTAAAGCTGTTTTAACTTTTCGAACCC
>VZSC01013089.1:202105-242008 GCA_013398225.1 Steatornis caripensis
AGGGGGAGGATCCCCTCCCTCGACCTGCTGGCCACACTCTTCTTAATGCACCCCAGGATGCCGTTGGCCTTCCTGGCCCCAAGGGCACACGGCTGGCTCACGGTGACCCTGCTGTCCCCCAGCACCCCCAGGTCCTTCTCCACATTGGCAGGGATTGATGCAATTTGCTTTATTGTTGTGCCTCTCTCTAGTGGGGGGCACAGCTTGCTCCCAAGGCGCTGGTCGTATTCAAGGCTCGTAGCCTTGTGTGCTAAAAGTCTGAAGTTTGATATAAGGTATTGGAGGTTCCTGAATGGCTTGTGTTTAGGTGGACGCTGGAGTTGGGGTTCCGAGTTTCGCACCATGATCGCTGTGATGGCAGCGGGGCGAGATGATCCAGGCGGTGCCTCTAGCTGTACGTTGCTGTGGTGCTGGGGGATGTGGTACTGCATAGGGGTATCTTTGCTGTCATGTGAAATAACTCTTTTGATCATTTGTGCTTGTTGATGGTGCTGTGCAGCGCAGGTAAACAAAAATTCATGTGCTTTCTCCCAGTTTCAATGCGTACAGATACATTGGGTTAACGGAGGAGAGAATACGAATTCAAGTCAGTATGTCTGTGTGTTTCACTTTTTTGTTTGAGAATATTAAGGCCAGATTCTCTTTTATACTAAGCCCACTTGCAATATTCTGGCAACATAATGATGCCTTAGCGGGAATGTAAATGAAAGCCTCTTTATACTTTTAATGGTGTTTGTAGTTTCACTTGGCTGCAGTACAGGAATGACACATGTCTATACAAACGGCATTTGCCATCCTGTTGATGGCTGCTGATATTCTTCGTGCCTCTACC
Organism: Steatornis caripensis; assembly: GCA_013398225.1. Classification (NCBI taxonomy): domain Eukaryota; kingdom Metazoa; phylum Chordata; class Aves; order Caprimulgiformes; family Steatornithidae; genus Steatornis; species Steatornis caripensis. Next base: position 202,938 of record VZSC01013089.1, read on the forward strand.
CCCTAAACACCTGAACCGTGAGCCTGCTTTCCAGTCTCCTTAAAACTTGCTGTTCTCTTGGAACATCTAAAGTTTTTTATTTTTTAAGATGAAAGTAATTTTTCTATCCTTCCTTTACCACATGATGAACCGTGTGTGCGTCTGTGGGAATCTCTACTGAATATCCAGTTCTGCAATGCCCAGCAGATTATTCTTACCGTGTACGTTGCTTAAACTGGGGAGGAAGCTCCTTCATAGCGGTATGCCTTGTACAATGCAGAGTACCCTTTTCTTTTTCAAATAAAGGCAAATAAAACCCCTTGGGAGAAAAGCTGTAGTACGGGCTTCTCAAGCAAGGACCTGACGTATTTTGCATGAAGTCATCAAGCTTTTTTATGCGTTCAGGTCCGTTTTCATTTCTAACTGTTAAGATCTTGTGTACCAGTGCCTCATCTTTCAAATGGGAAGTGTTCCTGTAGCTGATCCTGCAGGAATGCTGCAAGAATAAAGAACATTGAAAAGCCCAACGACAGGTTAAAAAGCACAGAAATGAGGGGCCAGAAGTACCACACTTGCAGAGAAACTGCGTGTGAACTATATGGACTTAGGAAAAAATGTAAGTATCAGCATCTGCTTACTATATTTCTGAGAAAATACTGCTTTTGTAATGTCTGAAGGCAGGTATAAACATTTTATTAGGTCCGTGGTTGTATTGCGACGGTAAGGCCTTGTGCTAAATTACCGCATGCTCGACCGTGCGGAGCTCGGAAGAGCCATGAAAAAAAGCCTGCAAGAAGAATCCAAAACGAGGGGTTTTTTTGTTTGGACGTTTTGTTTTTTAAATAAATGTTTAGTAAGCGATGACTGCAAAGTGCGTAGCCTTGAGACTGCCATAGAAGACAATGCGATGCCGTTCCCCCTCGTGGAAATCGGGAGCTCTCCAGTGGTTTACGTCGCCCATTCCTTCCTTTTCAAGGTCATGAGAACTTAGTCCAAAACTTGTTTGTGGTCTAGGACTAACTGTTAGCTTGTCAGAGTGTCAGTCCCTGGCGATTTTAAATAGAGAAAATGACACACGGAGAGAAGAGGGAAAAAATGAAGTATCTCTAGAAAACTAAACTTGGGAGCATTTGGAGCTGCTCAGGAGACTTAAAATAACATAAGTAGGGGAGAAAGCTTAAGGATCTGGGTGCAGGTGAAACAGTGTACGACTTACGACATGCAGCTATTTATAGGATTCTGTAATTTAGTACGTGGATTCATAAAAACGAAGAGATGCATAGCCTCCCCACGTATAACAAAGAATGCGACGGCACTCTGCAGACCTTCGGAGAGCCTAACGTCCAGCGCAGTAGCGTTTCTGCAGAAAGCTCTCACCTCCTCTATGCTCTTAAGTCCTGCCTGTGTTCTTCCCCGTAGGGGTGTGAGTCTTCACTGCAACGCTTTCTAACCAGGCCAGCCGTTCACCACCTTTCTCCTTCCAAATCTGATCTGAAAGTATATTTTTCTGCGTTTCTAGATTAAATAATCTTCCTGTGTTGATAGGTGGCTCTGGAGGAATTTTCTGAGTGACTGGTAAGCTAAAGCTACCCTTTCTGGGAGCAGCTTGCGCGAGGAGCTTTGTGCAGTTGAGTGGGGCTGTTAGAATTTCATCTGTCTGGTTCTGTCACCGAAGCTCAGCTGTCACGGGTTGCTTACTTATCACACTGCATTGCTGTTTTCTGAAGGATGAAATATTCCAAACCCAAACAAACTCATAATGCAAGAGGAAAGAAGGCCTCCGCTGGGTCTCGGTTGCTCTCCGTGCAGAAGAGGGGAGCCGCTTGCTAAGACAGACGCTTCTCCTGAGCCCTCGTTAGCTCCTTGCTTGTTGTGGTCTGGCAGTGCCCAGGCTGCCGAGCTCGAAGCCGATGACAGGGGAGATGATAAAGTGTCCGCTGAAGCTGTACGTGGCTGCGGGTCACTGCCTCGAAATGTGAGAACAGAATGGGTCCGAGCGCTAATGGCTTTCAGGTGTGCGCGCCAGGGCCTGTCAGGGCAGTCAAGGAATTAGTGCTTGGCACAAGGCGCAGACCTCTTGGCTGCCAAGTTAAACATAAGTGGGGCCCCGTGTAAATAAACAAGGGCGAAGTGAGCTTTTACTCGCACTAGATTGTATATCAAGCTCGTACACACGCGTCGAGCCCATCGCGTGCGCGCACGTGCAGCGACCCCCTCCCGGGGCAATAAGGCAAGACTGGGTGTTGCAGCTGTGAAAGGCAGGGGAGCTCCCCAGCACCATTTCTCATTTACAGGCGCGTGGGACGAGGCCCCTGCCTTGCTAGAGGCTCTTAAATCTGCTTGAGCATGGCTCTTCGCTTTGCTTCCGTTGCCACGCAGCTGGACTGATGCTTACCTTGCAGGGTATTACCCTCCTTACCTTGGAAACACTCTCCCCGATCTCTCCGGAGGAGTCCCCTCTCAGCCCACCACCTCTCCTTTTATGCTCCCAGCCCTCTCCGATACACACCAAGATTAAATTTCTGCTTTGGCCTGGATTATGTTTTCCAGGCCAATATATTATGCCACCTTCACGCTTCCCCTCCCTGCCCCATCTGGCTTCCATCCTACCCCCGTAAAGATTATTGATATAGCCTCTTTCCAAACGATTTATTAGCAGGGGCCAAACTGGTGCCATTTCCCATTTCAGCAGAGCGCCGAAAATAATCCTGAGGAGTGTGCCCAGCTATAAAAACGTACTTACACTGTCATATTTGCAGATTCAAACATGCACCGCTTGATAGTCTCAAAAGTGCAGTTTAATTGGGTTTTATGGGTTCTAATTAATTATACCGTGTAAAAAAATTACTTGTCCCATTACAGCTCTCTGTGGTTTACTCTGAAGAGCAATGTAATTTGGAGATAAATTGTCCTTCTCTATCCCCCTGCCCCTCTTTTCCCAGCGACTTCCGGAAAGGTTTAGTTCTCCTTAAACCCAGGGGAGAGAAACCGAGGGAAAGTTACATTTTGTTGAGGGCACGCAGCTTTTCCCAGTACGCATGCACAGCTTCGAATGTGACTCGGAGTGGTTCCACGTTCCTTGTGATGAATCAGGCTGGTGAAATTATGAATAATCCTGCAGCTTTGCAAAGCTCAGGTCTGTGGTAGCTGTGATTTTTGCCGGAGACTTGACCATGTTCGCAGCTTTACGCGCTGTGGATTATTTCCTCTGGTCACACAGGAGCCCCTGTGCAGGTATTTTGCTGGGTGAAGGTCTAGATGGAGATTTCTCTCCGCGATGCTGCAAAAATAGTGCGTTAAAGGATCCGGCTGCCTTTATGGCGTTTTGGTGCGACTAGCAGCAGAGGAAACCTCTCAAGTTAACTTTCCACCCTGGCTTAGAGAATCGTGAAGCCTGGATTAGTCAAACAAATTCTGGGGCAGTCTTCTGACTTTCAAATGCTTCCTGGAATGACTTTGTGAGAAACGAGCAGCCAAGCAGGTACTGGTTGTTTAAAATATACTCTTATATTACATCCATCACTGTAATAAATTGGGTCTCAGGAGGCAAAGCATGAAATACAGTAGAACTGAAGCAGACAAACGTTACAGCTTATGGTCTATGACTTTATCTGGAAATTAGGGAGTCGGAGTATCAATGAATGAGAAAAGACAGGGCAAAGAAACCTCTTTAATTTGCCTTACGTAGGCGAATGCTACTTACTTCAGGAATGCCGTGCCACTGTAAAGCTTTTGTGCTTTACCTCCTGTGCTTTACCTGGACCGATACCTCCAAAGCTACGCAGCCCAGCGCGAGGAAGGAAATTTGGTGAAATGTCCCAGGTCACTGGTATTACTGGTGGCACCAGAAGGTTACAGTTCTTAGTATGGCTGCACGGATGAGTGTTCGCTGGATCGAGAAGTTTGTTAGTCATGCTTCATTCATTTGCTTATTGTATAAAATAAATAACCAGCATGTCAGTTGGTGGAAACTTGGACCATCTTGGGTGTCCAGGTCAGTCTGCTTCATGCTCTGGAGCAGGAGCAGTAAGAGCTGCCAAGAAAAAGAAAGGGGAAAAAAAAAAACAAACCCCAAAAGAACCACCAGAGTCACACACATTACTCATCAATCTGAAAAGTAACAAGATGAATACTAAGAACTGGTTTTATAAAGTAATCCTCTCCTGTAGTAAAATCAGTTAAAAGAAATGTCGGTACGTGTGTCTAGTTAGTTATGTTAACAGTAACTAAAACCTGCAACGTTTTTATGGAATGAGTTAGCAAAACAGAGCCCGAACCTGAATAAGCCTGAAAATCTCCCTGCAGTGTTTGGGTAAGCCCAAACAAACCCGAATATCTTGGTGTTTGTACAGTGTTTATGTTTGCTTTTACGTGGCTTTCACTGCCTCAGAAAGCCATTTACAGAAAGGAAACAATGTGAAACCTGCTCTTCTCACGCGATTTTCATCATCCAGAAATTTAAATAAAGAGGGGTCTGCTCTTCTCATGCTTTTCTGTCCCCGTAAATTATTCCTGGAGGCATTAAAAGGGCTTGTGAAAAACACAGTGATAAATACCCAAAGCACAAATACAAATGTTGCAAAAACTGCTCACGCTGCTGTGGCAGCAGCTCTGTTGTTCATTTATCGAGCAAAACTGATGCGGGACCTCAGTACCCGTTTCAGCGCTGCTGTGTGCGGAGCCTCGTTTTACGCCACTAAAACTGATGCTAAAAATCCCGTTGACTTTTATACCAGTAGCATGATTGCTTGGAAGCCGATCGAGTTACTGTGATCATTCCAGAGGAGCAGAGGAATAAGGAAGATGAAGGGAGAGGAGAAATATTGGCTGCAAAAGGATCTTCTAGCTCGTGTCACCTGCAGCGGCCGCCTGCCCTGGGGGCACCGGGCCTCTGCGCCGCGACGGAGAGGTTGTGTAACAGGGGCGAGCTCTGCCAGGTCCTTTCTCCTGACACATCCCAGACCACAAGCATGGCCCCTGCTTCTGAGGGAGAGAAGCAGCAGGGGCACGCGTGAGTCATGGCCCTCATGACAGGGGAATTCCTCGCTGGCAGCTGTGGGGCTGAGCGGTCTCCACTGCCCGAGCGTTACGGAAAGAGCCGTTCTCAGCTGAGTATTTAATTCCCATTTCTCACCTCCCTTCAAAATAGAAGATCCTGACATAGGGTTCTTTTGATCGACCAGTTCTCATGCCGTTCTTCTGGCTGATCCTTTGTGAACCAGGATCAGCCCCGGTTCACAGCAAGCCCCAGAGTATCCTTGAAAGGCATCTGAGTCAAGCTACGTTTTGCACTCTGCTCGTCCTCTCAGTAAAAAAACACAAAAAACCAAACTATCAGTCAGTGAAGTGGCCGAACTGTCCAGCTTTCCGCGACATTTAACGCCTGCTTTGCCCAAACCCTGGTTTCACCTCTTAAAACACCCCGTACCTGCCCGCGAGCGCCGTTACCTGTGCGCGGGGCTGCAGCAGCGCTGCCTTGGCCCGGCTCTGCCTGCGGGTCGCTGCATCCGGACGGGAAGCTCAGCACTGCAGCTCCGTGTTTCACAGGTTAGTGGTGGTTCCTTTAGATTAAAAGAATTCAGATTTGGGTCTTTTTTCACAAATGCGTGAAAGAAGGCAACGCTCCACTCCTTGCTCTGCTGTGGTTGAGGGGCAGAGGCGGTGAAATTATCTGGGAAACGGGGATGCCTTCCCTGCTGCCACTGCAGTGAAAATAACGCAGAGCACATTCAATAAGTTTTTCCTTACAAAATTTATATTCTACTACAGTGATGTTTTAGAAATGGCTGGCGATGTACCTGTAACTCGGACTGCTTGAAACTTTCCAGGCTTCTTTGTTTCCTTGTAACTCTGTCAAACTCTGAACGTTCCCATTGAAATTTCCCTTGTTGGTGTCTGGTTGATTTATTTAGAACGATTTAAACCCAACAGAAATAAAATTTCAAGGGGAATTTGAAAGTTTGAGGCAAGGAAGGCATAGGTGTTCTCCCGATTCAGAATGAAATGAAATTACGGAATGACTGGCTTTCCTGCGTACGGTGAGTTTGGAGTGCTGCCTCTATGTATTCCTTCAGCAGTGAACGTTACGAAATAGAAGTGGTCCTGATTTCCCCACGCATGCATATCCTGAGTCGCTGAAACAGAAAGACACAGGCAAAATGCTGAACTGAAACCTACAGGCAGATTGTCATCACCTCTAGTTCCAGCTTGAAAACTTTAATCATTTGGGCTTGCTTGGTGTTCCGTGCCAGGCACCTTTTCCAGTTTTTGGAAAATTTCAGCTGATATAGCTGAGGGACAAGAATATAAATCTATAAAAAAAATTGTATTATTACACTCCTTATATTTTTATATCCTCTGTATCACTTTTATCTTATATGTGCATATAGCAGTATATATGTGGGTTATATCTAAAATTGAATACTTTTATATGCATGCATACATAATGGAGACAGTGCTCTGCTTGAAAAGCTTATTATTTAGAGAAGGGTGTTGGGAAATCATGAAATTAAGGTTTCCTGCACGGTGTTTGTTTGGCTTCCTTTCGTACATGTCTTTGGTATAGTCTTTAATTACCTGACCACGTACTATGTTTAGCGGAGGACCCTGGTCTCCTTCGGTTCAGAAGGTGGAGCAGCTCCGGAGATGAGTCACGGCTGGGCAGCGGGGGAAGCTGGCGTTTGACGCTCTTCGCCCGTATGTGCTACGGGGACAAGTGTAGTGAGAAGTGGAGGATGGAGGAAAAAAATAGGGACCTCATGGCTAAGGCATCTGAATACTACAAAACTCTCATCCAGTCCTAGAGAAGTCGATTTAAACTAAATTCTTCCCAACTGGCTATTAATTTGATTTTGTTTTCTGTGCTCCCATACATTGTCAGTGGTATTTTTTCTGACATACGATGCTGCACAATGTTAAACATTCTGAGAAATCAATTCCCAGACATCTCAGTTTGGGTACCCGACGTTAGCAGAATGTTTTGACCTGACTCTCTTTGTGTTTCAGTTTCCCATCTGCTAAACAGGAATAACAATATCGCCTCGTCTTACCGGGTGTTGTTAAAAGAAATTAATGTTGTGAAGCACTCGTATACCATACTGATAAGAGCCCTGGAAAGACTCACAAGGATATTAGCAATTGTGTCTCCCAAGCAAGTTTTGAATAGTCTGTGGTAATTAAGGCCTCAAGCCACACGCTGAATAATGACGCGGTAACAAAATATTGAGTGTCTGCTTATTAAGTGAGTACTGTCCATCCTGAGGTAGAACCTGGTGGAAAACAAGACACAATCCTATATTTAGAGGGTGAATCATAATGGAGAGGAAGAGACATTGCAGCTGATGCTTTTTGGGAAACAGTTTTCAAGAAAACGTTAAACTGTAGGTTGTTGCCTCTCCTTTTGTTTTTAAAAGTTGAGAAAAGCTTTCCAGCTGGGAAAGCTGGTAGTGGAAATAGTTTGGAAATTAGTGCATAGCTTCTTGCACACACCTGGATGGGCTCCTGCAAAATTTGCGTGGAGTATTACAGTACGTTCTGTTACTAACACTCCTTCCTATGGCTTGTGGAAGAGGCAACTCCTAGGTTATGTAGCAATCCAGTACATAGATTTCACAGAGCTAGACAGAGTACTTATTAAACATAAAGAATATTTTGGCACACAAACAAATGGGTATTAATTGGCTATGAATAAATTCGGTCTGGAAGATAAAGGAAGTTTTTTAGCCACCGCAGCAAAAGGATTCTTCTTTACTGTAAAAAGGAACTTGTTTGGCGTGAGGGTGCCCAGCCCTGGCCCAGGCTGCCCAGGGAGGCTGTGGAGTCTCCTTCTGCGGAGAGATTCAACCCCGCCTGGACGCGTCCCTGTGCCCCCTGCGCTGGGGGCTCGTGCTTTAGCGGGGGGGCTGGGGGATCTCCAGAGAGACCTTCCAAACCCTACCATTCTGGGATTCCGCAGTGGCTTGCCAGTGGGAAGAAACATGATGTTTCCTAGCATCCTCACATGGTGTCTCATGAAAATAAAGAAGGGAGTTGCAGATCTGAAGATCTGTATGACAGCAGATTGGGCTTAAGAACCTAGGAGGCTGCTTTCTAGTCCCATATCTGCCATTTCCTATTCTTAAAAACAGCTCTCACAAGGCTGACATTTACCTTCCCCACTTCCCACATGGCTAAATTGACTCCTAGAGGGATGAAAGGATAAGTCTAATCTCCTCAGCTTCATTAATGAGAGCTCACGACCAGAGCAAGGAATCACAAAGGCATCTTTCCAAATGGGACAGCCCCTAGTTAGGAAACAGTAAAGCGCTCTGCCTGCTGGTGCCCCTCTACAAACCCTTCCTTGCCCTCTGAAGGATGGAGAGCATCCGTGGCACCGGGGTCTGGCATGGTGCAGTGGTGCAGTGCTGGCTGCACCCCCAGTGTTTATTCTCCTCTTCTTTAGTCTCTGCTGTTTGCAAAGTAGGGCTGCGTTGGCTTTGCTGGTGAAGGATCCCTTGCAGACACAAAGAAGAGACGAACGATTCCAGGCCACTTTGCAAGTCACCGGGAGAAAACGTGGCTGCCCCTGCACCTCATGAGTGGTGTAAAGTGCGTCCGATTGCTTAGCCGCCACCAAGGAGGCAGCTTAGGGTGAACTATTTTTGCCACTATTAAGATCCAGCAGTACCTTGATGTTTCCTCACTGGCAATAATTTGCAGGATTAAATACTTCAAGCCACTCTAAAATTAGTTCCAGGAGGCGTTTTGTGCTTTCATTTCAGAGCCCTCATGAGCCTTTCCTACTTTGTAAGTCTGCTACAGCTAATTACCTGCTGGTTACAGTGCTCTAGAAGATTTCAAAGATCTGTCTTTTCCACTAGCCTGAAGACCCAAGTGGGGTTACAGCGTAGAACTTGTACCAGCAGTGTTTGCCAAACACTGTACCGAGCTCAGACAGCTTCGTGAGGTGGGCAAATAAACCACTGCAGACAAAATTACCTTTGTTCAGTGTGTCCATCCAAGATTCAAAGCAAACAGTTTTGAGCCTTTAAAAACATCTCGGAAACCCACTGAAAGAAATGCTTTTATGTCTTGAGCCCTCTACATCTGTCTGATCCATTAGAGAGGCTGCAGAATCACAGCAGACGTTTTCAACGGGGCTCCCTTCAGTGCTGTGGTTTTAAGAGTTTGCAAGGAGTATTTCTTATTTCATCTTGAGAACACCTGTAGTGCGTGATGCTATTGTCTGTCGTACGCAGACACGTAGCTGTCAGAGCCAGAGGTAGAATAATTTTGGGAGAAGTGACAAATCTTACCGCATCAGCTAAAAGCACAGCTTGAAGACGACTGCGGGCCCTCGGTCTGCAGGAATCCCCTGGCAGTGGTATCCCTCTCTTGAGGGTATAGTTCGCTCTGCTTGGTGTTTCTGGCCACCTTTGTTGGCCCGTGCTGGCTACGGCTATGCTGTGATCCTTTCTGTTTTCTTCCCACCCTTTCCTGGCCCCTTTGAGATGATTCACTTTCTGAATATATACATGTGTCATTTGTAGAAAGTCTTACTCTCCTGACCGCAGCAGAAATCCAGAGGGGTTTGTTTCCTTGCTTGTGATTTCACAGGCTGAATTTTTTCTCGCCTGGCACCATGCCCAAGAGAAATGATCTTTCTCTCCTACCTCCCGAACTTCATTGCTGTTAGCATCTTTTCAAACCTGCCTGCTCGTTGCTTCTGAGGCACCAAGGCAGGCACAACTTCGTCCTCCAGTTCCCAGCCTTACTTTTTCGGGTTTGGTGTTCACGTTGTTAAAGCCACGGTGACTGCGTACATCCCAATACCAGTCGCAAATATTTTAACTCTTTGAGCCGCCACTGAACAAATTGAAATTGTTCCCTCGTATACTCTGAATGAAAGATGTCCGTCACCTTCAGCTAGGTACTCAGCGAAGCTGTCCACCAGCACTGTTGTCCAGTGCTTCTTCTAGAAAAAGAAGCTCACCGGCCATCGCTGTGAACATCCAGCACAGCATCACAGTATCTGAAAGTTATGTTTTTCAAATATAGTGACCTAACATGAAACTTCTAACTTGTAAGAACTGAGGCCCTGATCCTAGTCCAATAGCGGGACTTGGTCGCTTCAACAGGATTTTCAGTGTTTGCACTTGGGTGCGATGCTTGAAAACCGTGTTCTGAGACCCAGCTTCCTTTGAAGTCAAAGGGAGTTTCACCCTCGACTTCCACAGCAGAAGGGCTGGGCTCTTTGTTCTTTTGTCTAGCGCAATTTGTGAGTAATTGCTACGATCCAAGTGATGGGCTGGATTCTCTAGCTTGTTTCCAAACTGTGCTCCTTCCGAGACCAGACTCCTCTTCTGCCTCTCCCAAAACAAAATGCCGAAGGAGCCATGGATAGAGGAAATCCGTTCAAACTGAGTAAACAGCCCGTGAGGGTAGGCCAGCAGGATTCATTCATGCTCATTCAGCCCAGGCTGGCTGGTTTGATTCCAGTTGGAGCACTCTCTTCATTACAGGCCCCCTGGGGAATGTTAATCTGTACAGTATAAACATTTATAAACATCTACTAAATCATTACACTTCAGCTGCCCCATAAACACTCCTGAATGCTTTCCTTAGGCAGCATTGGTTGGGTAACGTGTGGCTTTTCGGAATGAGTTTACGGGTGTTTGGCACCGATAGAAATATGGGGAGAGAGCACGGGAGGTTAAATAACGTTGTTTAAGCTCCATGACTTATTTAGGATAAAGACAGAAGCTGTTTGTGAAGGATTAAAATGGGTCTAGCTGGTAGATGTTCAGGAAAAGCCCAGGTTGCAGAGGGGCTAAGACAGCCTTTCAGCTTCGCACGCTGGATTTTAGTGATGCCATTGCCATGAATATCGCAAAATGCACTTACCGCTAGTCCACTTGACATTTCTGGGCCCATGCAATACGTCATTATTCATCTGTGACTGCAACACTCGCTGCCTCTGAAAGGACTACCCGATGCAAGGAAAAAATGTAGACCTAACTTCTGAAAATCGAGCCAGACCTAACGTAACCTACAGAACTGTAATCAGCTGGGCCACAGGTCCAGGGCTTGCTTGTGTGCACTTACAGGACATGTATATATAGGCAAGAATAATAACGTTTATGAACCAAAATGAGCATATATGTATATATTTGCGTGCGTGAAGTGTAAGAACAGCAATCAGGTTTGAGTGCACACCTAGCAAAGCAAAACTTGTGCTTTGTAAAGTTGAACTTCTCAGTTCTGGATGGGATCTGTCCCTTTGCCTGAAGGTGCCGGCATGAATGAGCGTCACCAGGACTGGGGGCATCGTAACTCCATACCCCGCTCTAGGAGATGTGTCTGAATGTAGAAGTAGTAAAGTAAAAACCAACCGAACAAGCCAACCCCCATGACTTAGTCTCAAATGGGTACAGGGTAATTCCCTCAATTTGTTAATGTTTTTATTTGTTTGCAGGTGTTTTGACAAGCTAGGAACTGATAGAGGTAACATTAATTACCACAAGGAGTGCGTATGAGTAATGTAACCCGAGCACAAGTTAAACATGTTGTATGTGAGAGGGATGTGTTTACTGACAGTCTGATGAATAGATAACAACTTGATTTCTAAAAAGCATCGTGGGAAAAATTATTTAATTGACTATAATTATATTGTATCTCACACTTGAGCAAATGTGCTTGTGTACATAAATCTGTTTTACTCGTACACATCACAGGTAGGTGGCTGGACATAACGTCTCAGTCTTTGGAAGCCTCTAACAAGAGCCTCCTTTTCCGTCTCCTCTTTCTTGTATTCAGAGCACACAGCCACTGCCTTCCAGCTGCGACCACACCTATTTGTGAAATGAGGGCAGAGAAAACAGAGGATTTTTTCCTAAGTGGATCTGGATGCACAAAACAGGCAAGGGCAGAAATCCTCCCTGATGGACACCGAGCCACGGATGTGGCTCTCCCGGACCGGCCTCTCGGCGCTGTCGTTGCCAGATTGACAGCTGGAGTGAGAACTTAGGAATGGAACGGCTCCAAAATCCTTTGCAGAACCCCAAGACCATGTGGCAGCAGGCTGCAACGTCTCCAGACCATGGTCCAGCCTGCTCTGACCTCCACGGACACCAGTATCAGGCCGGAAGGCCTGCCCTGATGCACCTTGGCCCTTGGCGCCTTGCAAGAAAAGAGGACAACGAAGACTGGCTTTACTACTCCTGTTTACCAAAACCTCCTAAAACACGAAGTCAAACCATACCCGCCGTAGGCTAAAGGTGACTTTACCGTATCTGCACCTTCCAGCTTGCAAATCTCCCTTTCTGTGTGTGCATAACTATATATATATAATCAGTGGTTCCACAACCTTTCTGTGACGCGTAACGAGGTGGGTAATTTAAAATGTGTTCTGTACGGTCAGGGATCCAGCTCACAGAAAGCATTACACGTTATTAGCTTCAATTGGTCTTTTAGCATCCATCTTAAAGGGTCAATAAATGAGTTTGCCTAGAGGCAAACCAGTTGTTATCATGGGTATGGTTACGGTCACAGCTGGAGGGCACCGGCAGGGACAGGCTGTCTGTCTGCCTGCGTAGGAGACTTCAGTCTCTAGAGTCGGTGTTCTATTAATTTTACAGTACCTTAAATTAATATTGTAATTATGAGAAATAAGCAGAGAGAGAGGTCTCCTTTTAATAGAAAAGAAGTTTTAAAACATCTGGAGCCTATTACCCCACTAAGTTATAATTATATTACAGCTGGGCTTGTATCTTGGTACGCTGCAAATAGATTCAGACCGAGGTAGCTTGGGTATGCGTTTCCCTAGTGGACCACAGGAACCTGTGGACAGGACAGAGAAGAGAGCAGAGCGCGGCAACCAGCGTGAGGCTTTGGGAGTTGCCAGATTTTGAATTTTAGTTTTTCCACCTTTGAATACCCAGGCTGAAATTTGGTGATTTAATTGGAAAGCAAAAGTAAATGTAGTGGTCTCATAGAAGCCCCTAGTGGACATCGTTTATCCAGTTGGAAGGATCACCGTATGTGATGAGGTCTTTGACTAGAAAGTAAAGCTTGGAATATCGTTAGTTCGGAAGACTGGGAGACAGGGAAACTTTTAAAAGTGAAGGCTGATGTGCATCACCCCACAGCTGTCTGGGGTGAAACGTGATGCAGTACAGCAGTTGCATAGATGCGGGGAGCCCGAAGCTACAAAAGTGATAGAATTTGCCTATTGACTTGATGACCGTTGACTGGATTGGGTACACAGCCTGAAACAGCGTTATTTGGGTAGTTCAGCTCTGGTTTGAAGCGTAGAGTAAGGAAACCTCGTTTGACATTGTTAATACACACACTTTTCCATTTAGTTAAAAGACATTAACGAGAGAGGACTGCAAACATCGCTTGATGGGATAAGTCTCAAGACACCAAGAACTCAAGGCATTTTGTAAGCACAACCTGGGATTTGACCCTTCCTCTCCCCAGTGATGAGAACTTTCAGTTTGCAGGCAATACCCAGACATTTAAGAAGGCTGGTCTAATCTAAGCTCCATGAGAGGCATTTAATATTGGCTTGACATGATCTGCTGCAGCCTTTGCTCATATTTCTTCATATCTCCGAGGAATGGGATAGTGGTGGTGATGCTGAGGGGAGGAGGGAAGAGTGGAGGATTGAGACTGTAACTTCTGTCGGAGGTTTACAGGGAGGACAGTCTGAAGCATCGTCCTTGCAAGGTTAAGCGCAAGCACGTGGCTAATCCCTCTGTGCTCCCCCCACCCGGCTCCTGAACAGCGGCAGCCTGTGCCGTGCTCCCAGCTAGCACGTCTTGGGGTTTCTCCTGGGATCTCTGTCATCTGAGCCTTCCTTCTGCCATCCGCCTCGTTTCATCCCTCCTTGTCATAGAATCAACTGCTTCTGAGAAGAGGCCTCTTTTGCAGCAGCCCAAGAAGTGACGTTCAGTGACAGGAGTCAGTCTCGCCCATCCACGTGGGCACTGTTAATTTATAGGACGGGTGAAGAGCAGCTGATCGGAAACGGCGTGTGTCTGGCCGCTGCTTCAGTGTGGATGTGAGATGGTGTTATGCATAAACCTCGTGCTCTTGTCTTCCAGCTGTGAGGAAGAGGAGGGGCTGTAATGCAGCAGCGCCGATGTCGGGTCAGGGTTGGGACATGCTGCTCAGCATTTGTCGAGAGCTGCTGAGAGCATTTGCCCTAGTGCTGTCACGCAGGCTCCCGGGGGAAACGCGTGCCGCTCCTGCCCTCTGCTTCTCTTCCTTTCCAGTCTTTTGGGCCTTGTCCTTGTGAGCGTACTTACTCCGCGCTTCCTTCCCTCCAGTCGTTCCTATTCCCGATCCAGGGGGCTGTACCCCGAGTCACAGATTCGGGCTGTGTCTGCACCGCGGCAAACGTCACCGCACCGCGGCAATCATCGCCACACCGCTCACAGCTCGGCCGCCAAGGGGCACACAGACTTTACGTCCTAGGATTGCTCCAAGGAATGGATTTACAAGGGGGAGTATCTGTGGAGACGGAGGTTTATTCCTTACACGTAGATACCAGAAAATGCTCACAGAGGGCACTTCTGTAATCCTGGGTGAGCATCTATGCCCGTGTAGCTGATTCTCAAGTTGTTCCCATCTCATTAAGGAGCTGGAACGTGAGCTTTTTATCCAGAAAAGCCAGCTTTCGTTTTACCAGTCCTCCTTTCTCCAATCTTGCCCGCAAAGTGAAGACTGGGAGTGCCTTTCACAACAGATACCTGCCAAATCCTTCCAAATAGTAAATGGGCATATGGAACATTAAAGATCGTTCATGAACAACTGGAAACTGGGAAAAGAGGCAAGGTCAGCTGAAGAAAGCCTCATAATTTTGTTCCTGCTGAGGAGATAGAGAAGTTGTACATAGTCCTTAGGTTGACCCGATGCATAAAAACAAATCCTGCAGCCAGCTTTAGAGATAAGCACAGCTTCAGAGTTCCCTGGACAGTGTTTTCCGACACTGGGGCACAGTCCGACCCAGTGACTTCAAGCAAATAAGCAGATCCAGCCGTGGAAACAGTTTTGCTTCGCTCCTTTCCTTGCAGCATAAGTTTGGGCAGAGGGAAAACTTCACTCTTAAAAGTTTGATGCTGTTAGTGCGATCTTGGTAAGTTACTGTGTCTGTATCTCAGCATTTAGCAAATATTATGCAGTAAAACATGAGCATGAGGCTTTGTCTAACTTTACCCCTGCTTTTTTATGCCAGCGCTTCTAGAGGTAGCCAGCACTGCGGTTGGTACAGTCGTGTGAAAGATGCAACTCTCTTAAAATTAGTGCCTGATAGGGCTAAACTTGTCCCTGTTGCAGTATCTGTGATGTGCTTAGCCCGAAGGAGACGGGATACTGTGGGGAAGGGAATAACCGTACGGACGCGTGGCTTCTAGAGAGCTCCTTTGTCGTGGCTGCAGTGGGTGTGTGCTGGAGAGAGGGGCTACGGGGAGGGAGCATGAGCAATGCTTTTGCGGAACTCGTGTATGTTCTTTAGCTTTTTCCGAAGGTGTCAATTCAGAACCATCCCTTGACAAGAAATTGGTAATGGATTTCACCCGAAGGCTACTTGTCAGTAGGAGTCTTGCCCATTGACTGTACCGGCGTTTGGATTGGGCCCTAAATCCTACAGCTGTGCCTATTAATAATTAAGAAAACAGGGTTGGCGAAGTTTTTCATGTGCTGTAAACAAACATGTTTCCATTCTGAAGCGCGTTTAATGGAGCTGTGCAGCGCTGGTCTCCCGGGCAAGCATATTAGTCTCTGTTTTCCCTCCCTGTCCTAATGGCCACAGCCAGGAGGGGGGCTGGGGTGGGGGCTGGTTTGCGCTGTGAAGGAGGCTGGTTTTTATCCTCATGGAGTGGAGAGGCATAAATTGGCATTCCGTATCATCATAAAAAAAAATTCCCAGCAATTATTAAAAGATTCTTATCTCTTGCTCCCTGCATGGATAATGAGATCCCTCTCTGCTGGACTGAGACAGCCTGTCTCTCAGCTCACTTAATGAAATGGACCCAAGTTTGCAAATTAGCATGGCCCTGACTCCAAACGTAACCTCTTGTTGTCTAGTTGTACATCAAGGCCCCTGGCTTATGTCTTTTCTTATTAACACCCTGTAATCATGTCAGCCCTCTTTAGTTTTCATTTCCTGTTTCCTTTTACAAATTCACTTTCGAGTTTTGAGCACATTGCTGGATGCCTTTGGATGCGCTGGGGTTTCAGTTTTGCCTCATTTTTAACGTTATCGAAGTGTAAGTTTCTCTGTGGGTACTGGTGTGGATCTAGGGAATCTGTTTTCTGTTTCGTATTCTTGCTGGTTGTTTGCCATGCGATCTTAAAGCAACTCCTTTCGTATGCCTGTGCTCCTTTCCCTTCCACTTTTTGATTTTTATATTTTTAGACCGTAAGACCTTAGAGGAAGAGATTTGTCTTGCCATGGAGGTGATCAGTGCCTTGCAGAATGCATTTTTTGTTTCTGTGTAATAGATTATTAATAATAACAAAATAAGGAACAGCAATATTGTACTCTAGCAAACACAGTATGCTGAAGGCTTTGTGAGAAGCCGAGAAGGACAAACCCTTTGAAACTCCTTTTCCTTCCCTCTCCCCTGATGTGAAGCTTCATTGCTGGACCTTTAGGGTAATAAATCAAAGCAGCCTAAAGAAGTGAATCGTGATTTCTTTTGCCCACGTGTAGCTGACCCAATCCGTCTTTGACAAGGCAGTGCCCTTCCACTTTATCCACTACCCTACTACTTATCCTTCACTTCCACGAGCACTAAAATCCACTCGCACATCAGAATAAAAAAAAGAAACGGGGAAGTGATTAGTTGTGTACAGATGATAAGCGGCCCACGGTGTTAGCTGGCTAACAACATTTTTCTAAGATTTCTTCTTTTTTGCTTGGAATTCATTTTCACTCACATCCGTTGCAGTAAAAAAAACCCTTACAGTTTGGTAACACAAAAGATCTCTTCAATGCAAAGCTTTAGTGTGTGCCTTTAAAAGATTTATTCCTTTACCGAGTGTTAATTTAAGAAGGGGTGCCTTGTAGGTAAGGCAATGACATCAGTGGTAGGCTACAGGGCAGCAGATTTATTAATTTAATAGGTTTATCCATTTTACAGCTTGGATAATCATATTTCACTAAACTGGTACACAAGGAGGCCTCAGCCCATCTGACAGCTTTATTCTTGTGCAAGTTAACAAGCACATTTTGTACTCATGACCTTGTGAATTGTAAAAGTGCGAGGAGCTAGAGAGGAATGACAGACCAAATCCAAGAAACGTGTTAGCATTTCAGTTTCCTGAGTGAGATTTATAAAGGGAGCAGTGAGGAATCTCAGCTGCAAAGATAACTTAAACATTTGTTAATTTATTTGGTTTACGAAAATATGCGGGATTTAAAAAAAAAAAAAAGAAATGTTAACTTAAAAAGTACGGACCTAATTTGTTTGTGAGAGACATCAGCTCAACAAAAGAATTTCTCCCCTCATCATAGAGGAGATGTTCTTGATCTGGGACAACTAGAAAAGAATTGGGCTGGTTTTGTCTGAGGTAAATGTGTTTGGTTCACGCTCATGTCTACTCCTTGTGAGACTGCGCTTGCTGTGGCCACTGAATACCCTCTATAAGCATTTAAGAATCTTGAAACTGGCTGAGATGTAACGAGATTAAGCAAAGAATGGAGCTAGGCTTTAAAAAGCGCCTAGTTAAATGCCAGTTTGCAGTTAAAAACTTCATGTATACGTGTGCCATTTTAAAGCAGTTCTTGTTTACCGCACAGGGAAGAAAGCAAGCACGCATGCCTTTAGGGTTGGGTTTTTCTTGTCGAAAGTGTAAAAGCTTGCGTTTAAAGATGGACTTTTTGTGAAAACCATGATTTTAGTTGCTTGTTGAAAAGATGACACGTTCAGGAAGAAGGTATTTCCTGTGCTAAATAACGTTCAACTGAAACCTAACTTCTCTTCAGAAAATTTAACATAAACGTAGGGGCTAATCCTACTCTGTCCTTTTAATAAGAACAAAAGCTGAGCTACTTACACTGTACTAACTGCAAGCTCTTCAAATAAAAGAGCAAATACCTTGGACCTCATCATAAAATGGTGCATTTGGCAACACTGAAAGAACTGAAAGGATTGTAGACCTCAGGGATTTATTTTCATTTATAGTCAGACTCCTTTACGCCCTTCTTGACGTGTAAAAAGGAGTATTTTGTGCAAATCAGAATTAAGCTATGAAGACAGGAATTTCAAAAGCTTGGATATCAGTCGAACATGACAGGCCAGTACCGAGACACGATGTGCTCTTAATTTACTTTCCTCTATGTTCCTCGCTTTCTGCACGTCACTCATTTTTGACAGCAGGCGACGACTGTTTAGCTCTTCTTAGCAGGTGTCAAGATCTGTCTGTCCATTTTGAACGTAGGGCAAAGTCAAAGGCCTGCTCCGCAAGGCTCGGTGCTTTGAGTACGTGCATGAAACGCCACGCTGGGATGTGCAAGCAGAGAGCTGAGCTGCGTGCAGCTTGGCAAACCCTGACGCGAACCAGGCGGGTAGGGGTGTTGTCTGTACGGCTGGTTTGGTAAACTTCATCTTCTCTTCCAGTCACTTGTACTTTCTGGTTCGTACACAGTTAGTGTTTGGGTTTAAAATGTTGCACGGGGACATTTATGTTTGCAAGAGAATTCGTTTTTAAAGAAAATATTATGAATCGTGTTACATTTTGAGCTGCTATATTTACAACAACGTCTGAACTTTCACCCTAAAGTATACAAACAAGTGTCATGCGGGGAAAGCATTTGTCTTCTAACTTATTGCTAGAAATTTAATGCTGTTGCCTGGTCTGCACTATTAAAAAAAAAAAAGTTTGGCCATCTTTAAATTTGCATGAAATTGTTATCATATCACGCCGTTGACCGTGTTCTCTGCAGGGCTGCCAGGGCTTCTCCAAGAGAGGTTCTCTGGCTCCGCGGAGGTTGATTTCTTCGGGGTGCTGTGCTCCTGCGAACCACAAGCTGTGAACTGGGGTAATGTTTCCAAAGCACTGCCATGTAAATGAAACCCCTGTTTCATTTCCTACGGTGTGAGGGACACAAAGAAGGTGGCTAGTTGTGTTAGAGGACGCCGTAAGCCATCTTACCATAAAAACGGTAAAAAAGCAACTTCTTGCTGGATGTGATGACATGGGTCCCATCGGGCTTCAGATGCTTTGATCATTCCCTTTTCACCTCTTCAAAAGGGGGAACTTCCACGGAAACACGCTAAGTCATGGGGCTGTTTTGTAGTTGGCTGTGGATGCGTTACGGGTTGGGATCCCTAATTATTAACAATTTGCAGATTGCCTTGTATGTCTTATTAAGATTCCTGCGGAATGATTGATCATAATCAAAAAATTAATCACTAATCAGCCCTGGCAATTAACATCACCGAGTCTATTTGCATATATCTGATAATTTATGCTGCTGCTGGAAGAAAGGACTTTTGCTGAATATTATTGATTAGCAGAGAAGAGCCAGATGCTTCTATCGTTGGGATATTAGGCTTTAGTAGGTAGGGCTAGTCATGTGTGAGAAATAGAAGGGCATTCCCGCAGTCTGCTGTAACGTGGGCATCTTGGAGCGTCTGAAAGGAAATTCTTAAAAGAATCCACTGAAATTTCTTAAATTTTGGAAAGTGGAATATTGTGCTTTAAAGAAGCTTTGAAATTTGGCTCTTCTTTACTGCAGATGCTTTAAATATCCATTACAAGAAAAACACTTGATAATATCAGGCTGGATTGTGAGATTTACTTTACAAGAAGTTACTTAGTAGATGTAGCTATTTACTGTTACGAATAAAGAATTTGCAGGCTTGCGATTAATTTGACTAATTGTACTGTTCAAAGGATGACAAATTGCATAACAAACTCCTAGAAGTGGTTGACAATAGGCTACACTTTTCAGGCAGCGGATTTTATTTAATGAATTTATAATCTTTCTCCACAGTTTTTTTCTTTTTAAACTGGTATTTTTATTGATGCGTTTGTGAAGAGGTTTATTATCCATATCATCAACACTGATTTTGTCTTCCAATTGTCTTGAAATTGCTTATGGGATAGCGCATCTGTTTAAAATGTTATGGGTCTGGTCACATTTTCTGATATTTATTACCTTCTTTGCCTTTGGTTTTGCTTCAGCACTCGTCAGTGCTGGTAATGGCAGCTACATGAAAACGCACAGTCCGCTATCATAAATTCAGATTTGGCTCTCATTTGTAGATGCTTAAAGATTAGGAACAAATTCATTTAAGCCAATATGCAAAGTGATAACAGTTTATCCTCTTTAGCCATCACGGCCCTATAAATGATAGCAGAATTAAATCTGTTTCCACTAGTCAGAGATGGCCAACGTTGTAAGTGACAGAATTTTAATGAAAACGAAGGCCAACAAAACGAGGAATTCTCTCTCTAGTTTCTGAATTTAAAACGTAGAAGAATTCAAAAGACGATTTGAATTTAAAAACATACATTCTGTTGATCAATTTTAATTTTCAGTTGTAGCTTTATTTCAAGCTAGAAATCTTTGTAGTTCATACAGGATTTTAAAACCACCTCTCACATTGAATCTCTAAAGCTCTGTGCTGATTTTAAAACTAAAAAGTGGTGTCTCTAAAACACACGAGTAAATCATGAAAAGTTCTGCTCTTAACATAGCTAGGTAGGTTTATTGTCTGATGTCAGCTCTGTGCTTATCTCTGCCTGTCTTCAACAAGGATTTTTTTTATTTATCTGTCGGCATACGCTGACCTGTTTTGCAAGCTTTGAATGCCCGTGTCCTTACTGTCATTAATATATTTCTCAGAAGAGACTTCACTTTCCTCCCACTAATGAATTCTGCAGTTGATTTGAAATGGGAACAGAATCAGACCCCAGCTCCCATACAACAATCGGACCCCAGTCCCAACACAATGATGGTATTAAAGAAGTCTGAAATGTTGTTCCTTTTTCTTTCAGTGAGCATTAAGTGATCTGAAAAGTGACTATCGTCAAATCCCAACTACAAGCTATTTGAGGTCTTGGATTAAGCAGTTACACCGTCGGGTTTTTGCTGAAGTTAGTTGGTAACCATGAGATCTTGTCACTGCAAAGTTCAGAGGTTAATTGAAATCAGAGAGGCATAACCCATTCAATTGTCCCGTTAATTACGTCTCCCTCCTCCACCCTCCCATAAACATCGGCCGCTGACCACTCGCTGCCGGCCGAGGGAGAAAGCTGCCACTGGCCTGCAGTCCTTCGGCTTGATGGCTGGGAGATGTTTAACGGCTGAGTCACTGAAGCCGATAAAAAATGCCTGCAATAGGGGAAAGGGGTTTGTGCGTGCCAAGAGGGAGTTGGTGACATCCCCATACATCATCCCTCAGCCATAAGGTTACCAGTTTTCGCTGAAAGCTGGTAATGCTTTGAGATTTATGGCAGGTGTGCTTTGCTGAGTGCACAGCTTTGGTTGGGAAAATTGGGGAGGCGTTGACTGGGACCGTGCAAGACTGGTAGGGATTTCTGGCAGTGGTTTACGAGGACGGTCTTTATGCTGGGGGAGTTCGTGTTGCATTGAACAAGTAATACAAGATGGTTAAAATATATAAATATCCCTTCTTCTTTCACCAAACGGATACGAATGGCGGAATTTTGCTAATAACTGTTAATTATCAGATGTTTATTGTGATGGTAACTCTTCAGGGTTTCTGCAGTCAGCAGTTACGCACTATTTGCCTTACATTAACCAGACAAGCATGGCAGATTTCAGAACCGAAGGAACACGAAAATAGGTCTGAAGCTTGTAACCCTATCCTGACCTTGGGGGGAAAAAAATACATCTCCATTACTTTCAGTGGGAGCTGGGTTTGGTAACGAGAAAAAGAAGTCTTCCCACTTGGGGTGGTTTTGAAGTTTTGAGCTTAGGATGGAAAATAACTTTGAGACATGTTACTTAGAGCTAGGTGGGCTACGGGTGTCTTAAATACTGAGGTACCCAGATAATGACTCTACAAATGTCTCCTCACATATTTGTCCAAATTTACCTGATCTAAACCCTAGTCTTAATGACTATTAAGCATAGGCCTGCAAAATCCCTTCCTCCCTTTTCTTCTTGCAGCCTTCCTCTTCCAGCAAAAGCCTGGCTCTCCTGCGCGTTCCAGCCCGCCTGGAGAGGAGACCCTGGTCCTTGACCGATTTCTGCTGTTGTGTATCCATGCGATTGTCGGTGCTGTGTCCCTTGGGAAATGCAGCCTGGAGTCAGGGCCCCGCTGCTGTGTGCTACACAAACCCGAGACAAAACCGTCCCTTGTCTTGAAGCTTTATTCCCTGATTTTGATCTCTGTTGTCTTTAATCGAGGCTCAAATGACTTTTCTCAATACTACATCTGGCTGTGGGTAGAAACTGAAGGTGTTACAGCCTGAAACGAGGTCCTTGTTCCGATCACAAGAAAGTATATAAATCACCCTAATGATTCTTACGAATAATTCTCCAATATCTTGTTACCCATCCCCCAGAAATAACAATGTACTAGAAATTTTTTCTGCAAACGTGTTGAAATGAAAATGAAACATCTTTGTATCTTCTTTCAAAAAGGCAAAAGCAAAGCCCGAACTGTTGAAACGTTGTTAATGAGAACAGAAACCTTTTTGAATTTCACAGCTCTCGTAAGTTTTCAAAAAACGAACAAAAACCTCCTAGAATTCACTTGTTTTCATAGCCAGCAGCAGCATTTTCTATTTGTTTCTTTAACTAAAAAATGATCAACGTTACTTGGTTCTAACTCAAAACTATTATTTTGGAGTGTGACTTTTTTTTTGTCGAGCAACTGAAAATGATCGTTTCTGTTCTGTATACGGTTAGGGCTAATACTTCACAAAAGCTTCTCCTCTGATGGGGTGACAACATGTATATATACTATACACAGCTGTGGAAGGGGTTCTTTATGTAATTTATGTGCCTGAGCCATATACTGAGCCCATACACTACCAAGGAGGAGAAGCTAAATCAATCAAGAGTGATTTCCAGCGAACAGCCATATCACATCTACCACCCATTTGCTCTTAGCTGGCTGAGAAATGAAGCAATTTAAACCTATCGGGTCATGCTGAAATGGGGGCCAAAATCTTATCAGTGTGCTGCAAACAACTGAGCCTCATTCCATCTTCATTTCCAGAGGTCCGTGGGTTGCAGCAGTTCTCCATAGCCCAGCCCGTCGCATGCTGGCTTCCTGGCTGCTGAGCTGACACCAGAGGTGGGGATAAACAGCTTTGTGGGGTGAACGGGGAGACTCTGGATTT
This sequence comes from Steatornis caripensis, assembly GCA_013398225.1. Lineage (NCBI taxonomy): Eukaryota > Metazoa > Chordata > Aves > Caprimulgiformes > Steatornithidae > Steatornis > Steatornis caripensis. Next base: position 226,227 of record VZSC01013089.1, read on the forward strand.
GAACTTTTTTCATCTACAGACAAATATGGAGGAAAACACAACTAGCCTTCAGTTATAATGTGGATACTAAGGTAAGCTTNTGGCTTCCTGGCTGCTGAGCTGACGCCAGAGGTGGGGATAAACAGCTTTGTGGGGTGAACGGGGAGACTCTGGATTTGAACTTTTTTCATCTACAGACAAATATGGAGGAAAACACAACTAGCCTTCAGTTATAATGTGGATACTAAGGTAAGCTTGAGAAATCAAAGTTTGCTGTGGAATATGAGATGGAAAACCAAATGTTTTCTGTTCGCTTGCTTAATGTTTCATACAATCTTGGAAATGTTCCACTACCCGACCCTCATGTTTTCAGATTATTTCCACATCTGTCTCAAAGCCATACCCTCCTCAAATGGACCAGGCAGCTAGTTTCTTAGTTAAACTAATAATAATAAAGTGTAAGAGCTCCCTCGGCGTGCTGAGCATCCCCACGGCTCGCTCTCAGTGCAGAAGAGAGCACCTGGAAAGGCTCAGACACTGCCCCAAGCTCGCAGGCAGAAGTAACACACGGCATGTGTTCGCCGTTGGGTTTTCCTGTTTCTCGTTGCTTCGTATTAAACATGAAATTCCATATGGACCTTTTAATGGTTGCTTGGAAATTGGATGTCTGTCACCCCAGAGGGTCGTATTGGCATTCTGCACCTGATTACATTTCTCCCTTCTCCCCCACAGGACGAGTCAAAGGTCGTGGTTCAGAGAAGAAGGAGTTTGTTGACAGCAGGTTCTCCTCAAGCCGAGGGGAGGCTTTTTCTCTTTAACAGCACGGGTAGGTTATGCGTGGATGTAAATAGTTGTTTGAGTTTGCGTATGTGAATTTAGGAATCTGATCCAAAGTAAACTGACGTGAACAAGAAAGTTGAGACTGACCCCAAAATAAGTTGTTCTCATCCTAAACATTGGCAAGAGGAGTAAAGCAAAACAAGCAGAAATAAAGAAGCAGTTCACAGCTGGGCACAAATTTCCATCCGCTTCTCTCTTGTTTTCTGAAAAAAAGGGACTTCTCTGAACTGTAGCACTTCTGTGAGTACCTTTTTGAAAACTTCAGAAATTGAAATATTTTCAATGTCTCTTGCAATTTTCTCTCCAGCACGATGTTACCGCAGTGCTATTCCCCGACCAGCCTGCGACACGTAGCCGTGACTTACCCAAATGATTTGCAGTGGACCCAGCTCACGAGTGTGAGCGTCCACGTAGCGCTTCTCCACCCCATCCTCGTCCAAGTTCCTGAGCCGGTGTCTCTGCACCACGTTTTGCTCTTCGTACACACAAGCTGTCCCAAGGTGAGTCCACGCCAGCTTCCTCAGCGTGCTGCTGTGATGCTCTGGACTCCGTTACGTTAATTACACATTTGTTAGTGGCTCGAGGCTTAGCAATGCTACATCCTCCATTTCGCAGTTGGGGGGTTCAAGCAGAAGAGGTCAACGTCCAGATCCCTGACACGTAATTCTCCTAAGGGGCCCGGGCTTATCTGTGTCAGCCAGGGTCACGCGGGATGGTTCATAGCAAAATCTCATACCTGAATCTTCCAAGATACACCACAGCGCCCTGGGACGCTCGGCTTTCAGTGCCTGCAGTGATATTTACACGGCAGGAATGGGTAGGAGACCAAGTGCCAACATCTACTATTGAATCCAAGCTGCTGAAGTATGACTCTGCAAGTTATTTCAATACATCTACTCTCTTAAATTTAGGCAGGGAGACAGAAATCTGTGCTTGGATCTGGGTGCTGCTATGTGAAACAATAAAGAGCAGTTAACAGCAGTATTTCCAATTATTTAGAAATCGTGAGTAAGGTTTTCCATATCTCAGAAATAATTAAATGGGTTTTTAAAATGGGATATTTCAGGATAGGCCTTGTTTCCGCTTTCTCAACTTTTTGGGTGCAATTGGTTTACTTGTGAAGCATTTCAATTAGAAATACATGATTTCTAAGCTTGCTTTTAAAAATGACACTGAACTTCTGACACGTCCCTGAGTTCTAGATGTGGGCTTTAACAGCAAGACCAAACATTCCTGGTAAATTTGTATGTGCTAATAAATGCAAACTCCTTGCCAAATTCGTAGCCCCCACAATACGCAAGGAGCATCAGAAGTGAAAAGTAAATTACATCTGTGCCTATTTCCTAGTTCCGTACGAGAGGTTGCAGAAATTTGAAGCAAATGTAGATTATAGCCAAATTCTGTTACATGGGTTTCATTCAAGGTAATTTTGCTGCTGTCAGCTAGCCAGTAACGTCTACTGTAGCCATCAAACAGGATCCCTAAAAATTCAAGACAGGTAAGTAATAATTACTATAATAACCCTTTATAATTTGTCTTCTGCATTTCTGTAGGATCTGTCTTACTTTTTTCCTTCTTTCTTACTTTTAGGTTTTCATAGTTTATTTTTAATACCGTTTCTTTGAATGGTGAGCGACAGCTGAAACTTTAAAAAAGGAAAGTTGAGAGTCATAACGATCATCTCATAGTTGAGGCCAAGGCCGTAATGAAAGCACCAGTCATCTTCAGACCTGTGATATATTCACGGGAATTAATGGAATCACTAGATCTGGCAGGGAAGGAGAGCTTGCATTGTAACCAAGTCCCTCTGGCCGTATGTGATTTTCTTGTAAGACTGTTGTTGGGTTCCCAAGGTCTTTAAAGACTGGTACCCAATTCTGATAGACTTTATATAGTTTTCCTTTTAAAATGTGCTCTTTGTAATATATTGGTGTGGGTGTTTGTGAACAGGCAGGCCCAATCCAGCTCGAGCTGGCGTTATTAACACGTGGGCACAGGCTTCATCTTGGAGCTGGTTCTCGCTTGGCCAGAGGATGCCCCCATGGTTGCACTGTCCTGCACCCCGTGAAGTTTGCGTCCTACTCTCCAGCACGTACACGCAGACAAGGTCCAGTCCTGGCTGCAGGCAGATTGCTCAAGCTCTCTCGATGGCAAAAATGAGCTTCACTTGACTTCAGCCGTAGTCAGAAAACTTGCCGGATACTGAAGACTTAGCTGCTTTTTGGGTATATGAACTTCGTGGAGTTCACGGGAGTTTGCCTGCTCCAAGGATCCATGCCAGTGTTTTTAGGAAAGTTTTTAAAAAAATGTGTGTTCCAATTGTTACCCGTAATTGAGATAATATTGCAAAAATCTGCGTAGCTTATTGACCTGACAGAGTGTAAACAGCTTTCTGGAACCCTCCCAATACAAAATATTCCAGCCCTTGCGCTGTTCTGGTACACAAAGTGCGTGGAAAGAATAAGCAATAAAATACCAGATGGACTTCCTCTGAAACGTAATTACTATCCAGGTGCAGACCCCACTTTTCGTAGTCAATGATTTCCATTATTTTAATAGGATTCTTTTAAGTTACAGCATGAGCGTCTCCTGACCCGAGCTATCGGTCACAGGGCACTGCAGACGTGGTACTGGTGAAAAAAAGAGAGGGCTTTACCTCCCGGTCCTCTTTGGCCACTGACTTTTTTTGTTGAGGACGGTGATTGAGGTACCAGTTGATGCCCACCCTGGCAGTGGCTCTCCGCAGGGCACGCACCTGGCCCGAGAGACCTGTACTGAAACCCATTTGGTCTTTGCAGAGAGCCAAGCGAGAACATTTATTTTTTTTCCCCTTCCTTTTTTCCTTGCAAGGGAGCAGAGCAATAAAATAATAGCAATAATAATTAAAAAAAGGCATATCCAGTCTCCCCTCCCGTTCTGACATGTTGAGTGCCAAAAGTCAGATCAAGTCTTCGCGGCAAAGTGAGAACGCAGTGAAAACAGGGGCTTTATTATAAAGGCAGGGCGGTGAACTTTTTAACTCTCGCAGCGCTCCCGGATGTGGCTCTTCACACTGTACCCAGCTGCTGAAGGCTTCCAGGGGCTGTGGGTGGTGGGTGAGGAAAGGGGAAGAGGTGGCTTAGCTATGCACAATATTTCCCATAAGAAATAAAGCAATAGCGTCTCACCTCACTGCCTGTTTTTCCACATATATTGAGACGGGAATGTATTTATATAACCCGATTAAAAGGGAACACTCAGTAGCAAACTTGGTCTTTAAATAGCTACTGTTCTGCATGCTCCAGTCTCCGAACTCCTTGATTTCAACTCACACCCACTTACATTCTTTTGACATATTCCTCAGGTTTTTTTGTGACTTTTGGGGTCAAATCCAAAACTTACTGAAAGCGGTGGAAAGACGCTCAGTGAATTCAGTGGAATTTGGATAATACTCTTAGAGCTCAAATACCATGGTGATAAATGTAATAAATTCCATGGACAAAAGTTGCCCATTTTGGGCTAGCTCCACTTCCACGGAAACAAACTAAACTGCTGCTATTGACTGCCACAGGAATCAGTTCTGCCCCTTCCCTGGTGGCGTTTAAGCAGCTCTCCAAACATTTTACGAATAAGGGGAATAGCTTTATCTCCCGTCTACGGATGAATAAACTGAGGCACGGAGCCACGATTAAACCTGCGAGTCAGGCAGTGCGAAAGAGCTAGAATTAGACCCAGATACCAGTCCCTGGACCACCCAGTGGAAAAAACAGAGTGTGCTGCCTGCTAGCAGTCTCGTAGACTCTCCCAGTGCTACCAGGTCCCACTGATGCCAACAGGAGTGGAGGGCAACCGACATCCGCCCGTAAATCGTTGAGCGTTAATCAACGGAGCAGTCCTTCAGAAGCAGTTTGTTTTTACCAGCGAGATGCATTATTTCATCCGTTCCCCCCTCCCCCCTACCCCCAGTGTTCATATTTTCCTTTTGACTCCTGTTATTTTGGTTCCATTTGGCAAATACGTTCTTGGGTTTTTTTACCCCCTCGTGTCCCTCCAGCCACCTTAGTTTGCCTTCCCCCCCCGCCTTCTTTCCCTTAAAAACTTTTTTCCTCACTCGGTGCACTAAGTGGATTTACGACCCATTTAGGCAGCTTACAGTGGCATTGCTTTTACAGTTCTGAGGCAGAAGGGCCATAAAAAGATTTACAGTTACAGCAAGAGTCGGTTGCATGGAAGTTCGAGATCCAAATTAGACAAAGGGAGCGGGGCTGTGTGAGCGCCCGGTAAAAGCAGCTTGGAAACAAAAACAAATGAAACTGCCGTTAGAGGAGGAGGTTGGGGTGGGGGCAGAGAAGGAGGAGGAAAACTTGCCTGTTAACTTCACGTTACTATTGCAACAGCTCTGTTAATTCTGTTATACAAAGCCCTTTTTCCTCCTTTCTTTACCCTCGCAGTGTTGTTGTTGGACGGATTTCCTTTGCAAACACAAATCTCAAACTGGAGAGCAGCAGCTTCGCACAGTAGTTGAGATTCCAGGGCAGATACTCCCAGGATGCTGGCAGCTCATTTTGCTGCTGCTGCTGCTGCGACTCCAGGGCTCAAGCTCCAGAGAATAAAACCAAGTGGCTGAGGGAATGGGAGCGGTCAGAGCGGAGGACTTCAGGTTGTGTTGCGTGAGGATAAGCTGGCATTTAAAAGAAGCTAGAGAGACTGGGAGTTAGATTTTATCCTCTCCCCCACTAGATTTTTTCTGCTGGCTTCAAAAGAAACAAGACCAGACTTGACCAAAGCCATGACAAGCTGAGGCAAAAGGAAGATTTGCCACTGACATTAAAGGAACGCGTCTGGGCGTATGGAGGGAGACCGGAGGCCGCAGGAGGTCGGGGGCTGCACTTCTGTGAGACTCGGGCCACGTGCCGCTCTGTCAGGGCCGTGCACGGAAACCTCTTTGGAAAGCAGCGTGTCCTTCACGGGCGGCCTGAGACGATGGCACCTCTGTTTGAATCTCTGGCTCTGTCGGCTGGATGGGTACGGCCGCGTCTGCTCTGCTGGCGGGCTGAGCTGGTTTTGGCGCAGGCCGGCGTGGTCGAGGGGCCGTACAGTCTGGACCATGGCGTCGCACCTGTGCTAACAGGCCCTTTGGGGGGATCTGAGCTTAACGGTTTAGGGCTGACGCCGTGCTCATGCAGCAACACGCTTCAAGCTGGTTGGAGCGCAGGTGGAGCAAGCACAGGATGGTCTGCGGTCACCCCCAGAGATTTGCTGTACTCGAGGGCAGCACGAGAACGGCACCAAAGAGCCTATGCTTGACTGTTTACTCCACTTTGTTAGGCTTTTATTGTACCTATGTAAGTACCTATGTGGAAGCAATCGTAAATAAGCTGTGTACGCAAGAAAGCCAGTACTTCCCAGTTTTGCTCCAAACGCCGCCTTTTTTTCCTTTAGGTGGTTGAAAAGCACGCTGTTGTTTTGTTTTCCTTCTTGTTGCGTTGTGTGTATTCCGCCGCTCCCGTTTCTAACCCACTTCGTGTTCAAAATACCCCCTTTGGTTCCGCACAGATACGGCACCCTTCGTTTCCTGAAGTCTGTCGCACATCAATGCTGTCCGACGGCCTTCTGGGCACCGCTTAATTGATGCCTGCGTTTCAGAAGCGGATGATGGGTCTGTTAGTTGCCTTATTCACGATTTCTGTTGGCTGCCGTTACGTTGCTCACGGGAGACGCAGCACGGGAGTCTTTATTTCCTGATTTCTTACGCGCTTTGTTGTGAGCGTCCCTGGCGAAGCTGGTGAAGTTCTTGACGTCGCTGGGTCCCTTGGACCTTGTTTCCTTGGTGTCTTGGCTATTCTTTACTCACTGCACGCTCATAGCTCTCTAGTGAGATTAGTGTTACTGGTGGCGTAGGGGGCACTGGGATCCTGTGGATGAAAGAACGCTCCATAAAGACAGCCCTTTAATCCTCGTTCTTTGTTCCCACGCGTTCTCACACAGATGTTAACACTCGGGTTTCAGGCTATCTGTAAGAGGAAAAAAAGCCATCACAACGCTTCCCCTACTTCCCTTTTAGATCTGGTTCTTCCTCCTTCAGAAGAAAAATCTCCTAGTNTCCTCGTTCTTTGTTCCCACGTGTTCTCACACAGATGTTAACACTCGGGTTTCAGGCTATCTGTAAGAGGAAAAAAAGCCATCACAACGCTTCCCCTACTTCCCTTTTAGATCTGGTTCTTCCTCCTTCAGAAGAAAAATCTCCTAGTAAGAAGAGTGGTAATGTTTTAGAAAGGTCTGGCTGGTGTTTTGCTTTCTAGGGGAAGAAGCAGCCAGCCTCAGAGAGAGAGGCTTCGGTCTAAACCAGAAGCAAAATGTCGCCCAGGCCCCTATTAACATTTAGAGGTAATTGACGGTAGCCAGATGGACATCTCATACCCCTTCCCCCCCTCCTCCCTGTTTCGATCCATACACGCCGCCGCCCCCTTGCAAGCCTCGGACACGCGAAGTGCGCGGTGCTGTCTTTGCTTCGTGCGCGTTCGCGGTGCTGGGCTCTGCAGCTCTGCGGCATCAGCTGTCCTGCCAGCCGGCTCCCGTTCCGGTCGACGCTTCGTGTGGTGCTGTGTCAACCCCAAGTGAACAGTGGTTCGGGACACCGATGGATTTCCGTGGCTCCCGCTGGAGATTTTCAACAGGGCGCTGAACCGTTACCAGTTCTGCTGTGTCAGGGCTGTTCCTGCGTCCCCCGCCCAGCGCTCGCTCTCGCTCCGCTCTCGTTCCCCGCTTTCTTTTTCAGTGAGAAGGGCCTTGAACTTCTGGTGGAGGCTTGACATACGACAGAAAGCATTGGAAAGGAGAAAAGGCTGTATTTTATGAGCGATGGTTAAAATGTGTTCTTCAAGTACTGGGGGTTTTTCTAGTTGAATATAGTCGTGCGGACAATACAGCAATTTCCATGAAAAATTTTTACAGCGGCAAAAGGTTTCACTTTTTTTTGGGGGGGGAGGGTTGGGGAGTGGGAGGAAGATTGCAACTGAATACAATCTTTTTGTGGGCTTACCGGGTCTGTATTTCTGCTTGATTTTTTCCTCTCATTCCCTCCTTTTGTTCTTTCCCTTTTATATTTACACGGTAAATAAATAACGTTAAAACCCAGTCAAAAAATAACTTTTAGACTTTATTATGATCCTATTAATTTTAAAACCAAATCAATGTTTTTGATTTTAATTGAGTTGACAAAAACCTGAAAAACATTTTGGAAATACTACGAAAAAATGTCTGCTATTGTTGAGTTTCTTTATAGAAACAAGCATGCGTTTCCCAGGGTGGGGGGAAGTAATCTTCTTCTTTCTCTGTGAAGAAAACAGAAAGGATTTTAAAAGCTAAATTTTCATGGCCATCGATGTCACAGGTCAATACAGCTGGGATCCAATCCCGAGACCGAGATCATCAGAGGAGGTGAGTTAATTTTTCTGTCGTTGGAATTGTTTTAACTCCTTCGCCCTTCTGTTTTACCTTCCTTACTGCCTCCTTGAGAACCGAAAATGGACCATACACCGTTGCAGAGGACTCGGTCTCTGTGCCCACCACCCTCCTCCGTCCCCAACGGGTCCCCCTGTGCCGAGGCACGGTTGGGGCACGGGAGGTGCTGCCGTTCCCTCCAGCCCATGCACGCACGTGTACAGGGCACGTCCCTGGTCCGCAGCAAGGCTCAGGCTGTCCAAGCGAGAGCGGCGTTCGCTTAACCTAAGAGGCCCCTACATCCCCTTTAAGCTGTTTTTGACTGTGTCTTTGAGTGTGTAATGTGCTCCGTAAACAAATAACCTGTGTTTTTTTAACTGGGTCATTACGAGTTGAGTTGTACTTCAAGCACGGGACGTGGGGAGGAAGTGGTGGGACCAGGAGCTGAAGGGGAGACAGCGGCAGCCTCGGACCCAGAGGGCTGCAAGGAAGCAAAATATGGACGGCTGCCAGAACAAATGCAGAGCCTTTTGGGAAACGGCGTCGAGGCCTCATGAAAAAGTCAGGGAACAAAGAGGTGAAGGAAGGCACAAATAATGGTCAGACCTCCAGGAGAGCCGTTCACCATGGGCAGGTAGCTCCAACAGGAGCTCGCCCGCGCTTCTAGGTGGTGCTTTGCCGTCTTGCTCTGTTGTCGCCCCTTTGATGAGGTTGTCTGCGGGCACTGAGTCCGCAGTCCAGAGCCTCTGGACTTTTATAGTCCAGAAACACGAAGCATTACAAAAATGAGTGAGGAAAAAAAAAAAAGACCTTGAAAATAGCAGCAACTTTCTAAATCTCCATATGTGGTCTACCTTTGGGGGCTGGAATGAGGATCCTCAAAGGCGTTTATGTGGCTAAAAGTCTGTGAGGCCTCGTCAAAGCACAACGTTGCGTTAGAGCAACATCTGGGAGAATTCCTGTGCATGCTTCCTCCCAGGCTGATCTGTGTGAGTTTATGGCCCTCTGGCTTGTTTATTAAATTTCACCTTTTGGATTTAAATCATCACGAAAACTCATTGCGAGGAAAAAAGAAAATGCACATCTCACCTTCTATTTACTCCAAACTGAATTGAAAAAGCTCGTATTTCCCCCCCCCCTTTGATTTCTCTAGGAGTTTTAGGGGAATAAATTCCCCTTTTCATTCCACAAATGGCTGTGTTCAACGTTGTTTTGGGATAGTTTTTAGTAAACTGCAGTTTCAGAGCCTGCAGGCGGCACCCAAGAGCACTGAATATGACTTCTCTAAGCTTTCTGGTTTTGTTGGCCAGATCCTTATCTCGGTCGCATTAGGAAGCTTTGCTGGCTGGTGGAGATGAGGATCTGATCCCGCGTTTTAGTAAAATGAGGCTTCGCTGATTTAGAGCTGGGAAAAAAAAAAAAAAAAGAAATCTCTCGCAGCCTCTTTCTCCCCAGGGTTGATGACTTCGTTTTGCTGTTCGGTGGTCCATGGGAGGTTTTTTGGGTGCTGGCTTTGGGCGCGGGTGCGGTACTAGAGACAGCTCGTCACGAGCCGGGGAACTGCAGAGCCTCACGCTCGTTGACAGGAGCCGGAGAAGCGGCTCACGAGCACACCGAGGCAAAACGTGCGGTTACAGGGATCCAGTAGTGATACAGTAGATAGGATATCCTGCCAAAACGCTGTCTGAGTAGCCATTAACGGACATCTGAGTTTTGCTGAATAATTAATGTGTCTGTTGTGTTTTTTTCTTACAGCTCTTTTAAGGAATTTAGTTTCTGTTCCTTTGCGTTTAGCTTCTGTTCCCTGAAACGCTGCCTTCGAGCCTGTCTTCTCAAGCGTTTATAGACGTCGTCTGTAAGGCGGTTTTCTAATAGGAGCCCACATCTCACAGCCAAAAAAGCATTTAGCCCCAAGTGCGTAACGAGACAGATACCTCTCTTTGTTCTCGTGGTATCGTTTGGAAACTGAGGCATGGCCCGCTGAAGCGGACTCGCCAGAGGTAAGCTGCGGGTCCGTGTAATAGGCAAGAACAAGTGCTGTCCTTTGACCAACACAAAGAAGAACTTTAACACGGCTTTAAAAACGACTGAATGAACCGTCTGAATCCTAGCACTCATGGAGTTCTAAATAATGCTCTTTTGTCCAGCTCCACCCGTGAAAAACGGCTGTTCTGTTGTTGTCCGTACGGAAAACATCAGCGTGTCGCCCTGGCTCTGCCGTCTCACTTTGCAAACTCACACAGTGCAGAAACCTCACATAAACGATGGGATGTGGAAACGCAGGGTAGGAACAAGCCCCCACAGGACATAACTGGTCCGTTTCTGGTTTTTCCTCGGTGTCTCTGTGGTTGGAGAGGCGGCCCCATGTCACTGGAAAAGGCTCTGTTCCTTGTTTCTCGCCATGCGTGCGTACCTGGGGAGTTTTGCCGCCTTTGTCCAGAATCCTGGCTATCGGCGTGAGGAGGATGTTGAATGCAACTCGTCTTCTTATCATCCGTTATTTTCCCCGAGTGCCCGTTGACCACTTTGGCTTCAGCTTGCAGTTCTCAAAGGGAAAGAAACCAATATAATCCTAGCATTCCTGGTTTGATCAAACGTATCCCAGTGACCAGGGGAGCCAGCAGGGCTGCGTTCTCCGTTTGTCCTTTGCTGAGTGTGGGAGGTGTTCGCAAACTTCAGTTGCAGATGCGGGTGTGGGTCCGGGCAGCGCAGGCTGCGCGCGAAGGGAGTTTGGAGGCAGACGTTGGGTACGGCCCGGGCCTTGCAGCCGGGGTACGGCACTGAGTGCTCTTAAAAATAGCAGGTAGGTCACAAGCTAAGGTGTGCGCTTTAGCTCCAAGTGATGGTCAATTCTCTGAAACAACCCAAACGCTTCAGCATATCCGCTTAGGACAAGGTGTTCTTCCTCTTCTGAAGCACAAAGGAAGGAAATGTATCTTCAGGAAATGTTTATTTTGCCCGTGGATTGTCTGAAGCAAGGTTCGACAATACCCGGAAAAAAAAAAATCCCCACAAAATTAATATAAAAATAGGAGGGGTTATTGACAAAACGCATGGTTTTTATGAGCTAGAGAAAAGAAAATGGGCTGTAATGCTCTTTGCCGGCGGCTGAGAGTGCAGCCGGGCGACCGCGGTGCAGCTGACGGGCGACCCGCGGCCCCCGCCGTCCGCAGGCCAGGTGAGTCAGGAGGCCGCTCCTGTCCTCGTCCTCTCGGCTCTTTGCACGTCTTAGGACAGCCGTTAGAGAACAGAGCAAGTGGGATGCTTACCGACATCAATGTTTACGTGTCGGAAAGAGAGATGCTACTTAACACCTAACCCAGAGGGGTGATTTTAAACCCCCGGATCTGTAGGAAGCCTCCTTCTTTCTTCAGACCCCGGGAGATGTGTTAGACACATTTCTTCCAAGTACTGTGGCTCAGCTCCCCCCTCCTTTTTTTCCACCCTTATTTTCCTAGCCTTGGAGAGCTGTAGAGGAAATCTTGAAGGCAGCCGGTCTCTGGAAATGAAACCTATGAGATTTAATGCCTTCACTAAGAATGGAGGAGTTAAAAAAGGAAACAAAAGAAATATTTGATTTAGTTCTCTAAAACACAGCTCTGCCCGTCCCCCTTCTCCCACGTGCGCACCATGGACACCCTCCCACGGGCAACAACCCCCTGGGTTATCGCGTGAGCCCGGCCCGGCGCGTTCCTGCAGTCTGCCGCAGACCTGTAACCTCCCGCTCCTTCAGGCTGGCTCCAGCGTGCCACGCTGTGAGTCTGAGTTGGCCGAAATGTCGTGGCGAGAGGCTTCCGCAGAAACCTCTAAATGGGTTTTAATGTCTCCCCGCCGCAGGATTCCCGGAATTAATTTGTGTCTGGCTTTTGAAATCGGGGACGCCGTGTTAAGGAAGATGGATGCCCCTAAGAAGTATTGAAAAGAATGAAGGGATGACAGCGGTGGTTTATGTAGTAAGCCTGGCCATGGATGCGGAGTACTGAGTGTGGTTGGTTGATTGAGCTCAGATTATTATTTTTTTTTCCAGTGGCAACGCCCATAGAGTTTATTTATTTATTTTCGCCTTTCACTTCAAGGCACTTATCAACAAGACTGTATTTTATAAATCCCTGTGATTATAAATCTAGAAGGATGACATTCTCGGTTTCCTCAGAGGCCAGGAGTCTATACCCACAGGAGACGGATGGGAGAAGTAGCCAGCAAGCTTTCTATGTTATTGCAGAGAATTGCAGGAACTGGTTTTGGTTTACACCGCATCGGGGAACGCAAAGTCTGCACAGAGCATCTCCATTTACTGCTTCCTCTGCGTGCAGCCAAGGCAGGATTGCTTACGCTCCCTCTGCACGGATGCTGGGGAGGGAGTAATGTCGTGCCTGCCCTTGCAAAAGACGTAAAGCCACTGCTTTGCATCAACTGTTTCCCTTATCCTGCTGGTAGGATATGGCCCAAAAAGATTAGAAGTGCTTCACGTAACGGTGCAAAGCTGGTGTGAAAGTCCAGGCTGGTTCAGCGGCTCGCTCCACTTCCACTTCTCAGCCTCGTCGCAGCAGAATGGCTCCGATAACTGCGAAAGAAAGCACACCCTTACTTTCTCTTGCAGCGCATCGGTGGCTGATGAGGCTGTGCGACGCCGAGACGCGGACGGCAAACAGAGGTCGCTGCTTCAGGATGAGTCAGGTTGTGCTGCAAAGTCAGGACGTGTTTTTCTGTAGTTTAGATGATTTTTTTTAAAAGCACGGAACTTAGTTTACAATTTTTCATGGGCCGCGAGGTCAGCTATGGAGTAGAGCTGGATTTAGATTTAGGGTAATCTCTGAGCTTTGAAGGAAAAAAAAAACCAACAACAGGCGTGTTGGGGTTTGGTGTTTTGCTTCATCTTCTTGCTGCCTTGTGGTGGTGTGGGGGCAGCCCCACAAGATCGCTGATCCTTCCCTCCTCTTCCTATCATTCGCCTCCTCCCCAGCCCTACCGGAGTCAAATATAAACTTTCTTAAAATGAACACAAGATTCATTCCGCTTGACCAAGCCTGACTTCCCAGAAAATAAACAGTGAGAGCAGAGCCAGCCAGCGCCCACCCCCGGAGCTGCCAGCCTCCGGAGAGGCGACGCATGGACCCAGAGCAGTCCTGAGCCCTTTGCAGTGGAGAAGAGGGTGCCAAGGAGAGGGATCCCACCTAAGGGACTTCCCGGGGTCCGCTGTAAAACAGCAATATCGCCAAGGGCCTTAGTTTTCAAGGTTGTGATTTCTTTTTTTTAGTCTGGGTTGTATCCCAGATGACTGGGCACAACTCTTTCCCTGCCCTGATAACGGACCCAAAGGAACCAGGTCAGTAGTACGTACTATTGATAGAAGAGGGCTCGTCAGAGCTCAGCACTTAAACTAATCTGACCAGGGCAATAATCCCTGCAATTTTTTCATCAGTTTTACTGTTGTCCTTTTGGTTTCTTTCTGTGCTTTTATCAACATGAAAAAAGAAAAAAAAAAAAAGAACAAAAAGAAAAAAAACCACGAAAAACCACCACCAAAATTAATTTTGCTATGCAGAAGTCACCTCGTGCCACTGCGAGTGCGATGTGCTGGTACTGTACCAGCTGGCCACGAAGGTGGACGAGCGCGTGGACACTGGAAAGGCTTCGGTTCCCGCTGCCCGGGGCAGCTCCGGGGCAGCTCTCCCAGCCGCTGGACGTCTCCGCAGCCGCCGTGCCAAGTCTCGTCTGCTTTGCGCTTCGGTGTCTGGTAGCGTACTGGAGGCAGCGAAGCTCTGTGGTGCAGCTGCCCTAAAACCACAGGACGAGCCGTGACCTTCTGGACTTGACGCCCGCGCTTTTTCTTAGGCTCCCAACCCTACGGGCGTTCCCTGCGTAATTCCCTGGGAGCAGCTGTGTGCAGGTGTTGCCTACGGTACTGAAACGATTCTCTCTGAAATAGCATGGGAAAGAAACAAGTGTAGACAAAATAGTAAATACACCTGTAGAGGACTCCTTCTCCTTCCCGGGCAGTAGATGTTTTGAGGCTTAGGTCAGAGTTATCGGATATGTCCCGGATCCCCTCTTCTTGTGCCCGTCACCTTCTCTACCTCGTGATGTTTATCCGCCTTTCCTTTCCCAGGACAGGATCTTTGATCTCGACTGGCCTCACGGTGAAACAGTCTCTCTTGCAATGAAAGCGTGAGCTTCTGATCCTCTCTAATCCCAACGCATCCTCTACGATTGTGGGAGTCTCTCGAGTTTCTTCAGCTTAGTAGCAATACCTGGCTTGTTATTAAAAAAGAAAAAAGAAGGCAACAAGCGTGTGCCGCCTTTACACTGCGCCAGACTTGCTCTTCGTGGAAAAAAATCGTGAGCTAAGATAGCTGAAACGTTCCCTCCCGACAGCGGGCTGCAGTAAGCAGCGGTAGGCACGCCGTGCTGACCTCGGACACCTTCGGCTGTGGGTCTTCTTGCTTTGCCTGTGCTGGTATTCACGGGCAGGCGTAACAAGGACAAATGTAGCTGATGAAGATGGGCCAGCGTTTCTGTAAATTAAGTATGTGCTGCTAAGGATAACAATACAAGTTTAAAAAATTAAAAGCAAGGACAAAGATTTCTTTTCATGTCAGGTTTCAATTTCCCTTTTTTTATTTTCTTTTTTTACTGTCTGCTGTTTTCCTCTATACGCATTATCTATTCAAGCCAGAACAGATTAAAGCTAATTGTTAGGCCCCTCTGTTTTTCCTTCTTACTGTTTTATCTCCCAAGCAACTTTATTTGGTACAAGACAAATAATCTGAAGTCCTGAAGTCAGAAACAAGGAGTGGAAGTCCGGGAAAGTGGCTGCTGATCTAATGCAGTTTTTGCAAGTGTGGTTATGGTTAGAAACTCTAAATATGGCACCGTGTTACTGTACACACGGTAACTGCACCCTCTGTGTCAATGTCTGAGTCACAGTACTGTAGTTTACTGACAAAAACATGTTTTACTACTCTGGGCTGTGAGGAGTCCGTAGAGTTGGGAGTGAATGAGTTGAGCTCGTTGCACCGAGTTTTACCGACCGGAAGACCGGGCTCAGCGCGTACCCAGGGTTTGATGTCGGTGAGAGGGGCGCAAGAGGCGTGATTTGGCAAGCTACCATTGAGCCAAGTGTCGTTTAAGCAAAAGGGCATGGTTTATTCATGTCGGGATGAAGATGCCAGCGAGTGGGGATTCCTGCCTGGCACCCCACGCGGAGGGCGCTGAGCTGGGGGGCAGCGCAGTCAGGAGAGCTGCGTGATGCCCGCGGGACTGAACCGATTCTGCTTCTCTGAAAGCGTTTGAGAAGTTTTGTTTCCAGCGCCATACAGAGCAGAATTGTCTCTCCGAGCCTTGATGCTGCGAAACAGAATTGTTGCCCTGTGGGTCGCTCTCCCCCCGCCGCAGGACGGGCTCCTTCCGCCAGCGAACGAGCTGGCAAAAGCTTCTTTATTTTTTTTTGACTTTTGAACCGAACTGACTTGATCTGAATGTTACTGGCAGAAACTAAATTAATATAATGCTCCTCTCTTCGCAGACCCCCCCCCCCCCCC
>VZSC01013089.1:247697-273547 GCA_013398225.1 Steatornis caripensis
GTCCCTGTGCCCCCTGCGCTGGGGGCTCCTGCTTTGGGGGGGGCTGGGGGATCCCCAGAGGGACCTTCCAACCTCTACTGTTCTGTGATTCTGTGATCTGGGGACATTTTTTTTACTTACTGTGCTGCGATGTTGTGACCAACCCCAACCAGAACTCAGAGGAGCAACGGTAAAAGGAGGTGGAGCAAATAGTCACAGTTCGGGTTCGCTACTACAAGGGTCACAAACTCTTCCACCTGTGTGTGCAAAACCTCTAAGCAGCAGCAGGTGTCTGTTTATATAGATCTACCCACAAGTGCAATACTTTGGTCTAAGTGGAAAATCCGCGCGTCAAGGAGGCCAGGGAGCACAAAACAGGGCTTTGAGTAAAGAAGGTGGTTTTGCTTACAACTGTCAGTGTCTGCTCAGGTTTGGTGGCCTTGCTCCTTGGTTGTCTCTGTGTTCGTATATGAGGATGCGGTGCCCTGTGGCTGTATTTCAAAGGGAATGGAGGATTTTCGTGCAGCTAGTTGTCAGTGGACTAGGGCTATCTTAGCAGCCGTGATTGCTGGCTGAAATATGTAGTGTGGTCGTTTGGTGTGATCCGAGACTAGGGTCGGACCCAACGCAGCCCTCGCACCTTGTCTAGAAGAGCCGTGCGAGACAACGTCCCACGGCTCTGCCGGGAGCAGGTTGCTGAAGCCTGTCGCAGCCGAAAGATGCTCCGCTGTTGGCCATGGCTTTAGCAATGCCAGGGGACGTCGTGGCAGTAGGAAAAGACGAATCATCTGTTTCTCAGAAAATACTATCTCCAGCTAATTTCTCAGTTCCTTTTGTTCTCTGTTTCGTTTCTGGACTGCTCAAGCTCAAGCTGGGGAAGTTGCAGCCCGAGATTAAATATGAACCCATTCAATATAAATGTATGTATCTATTTAATGGTATAGGAAGATTGAGTTCAGTGATCCCAGGCCGCTGGCATTTTATAATTTCCTCTTGCTGCGGCAGGTAAGGGATTAACCCATTGTTATTCCCTCTAAAGGAACAGAGAAAAAGATATACTATGCAAAGACTCTAGATTTTTTTTTTTTTTTAAATAATCCATTTGGTTTCTAAAGAAATATTTTATTGGAACCATAAGGTTTCTTTTTTTGAGAGAGAGAAAATTTGAAATCCGGAGTTTATTTTTCCTTCAGTGTCTCTCCTAAGAACCAACAGGAATTGAGATATTTTTTTTTCTCTCTTGTGTTTGTGCCTACTTATTAAACACACATGTGGCCTGGATTCCTTGCGTAGGTGCAAAGAGGTTTGAAAAAAAGAAAAAAGAAAAAAAGGTGTAACCCAGTCCATTGACCTGTCTCTTTGCCCTTAGGACTCTTTTGAACAGCTGTGAGAAAAAGAAAAAGGGCGGGGGGGTGTGGGGGGGGGAAGAGAAAAAAGGAGGCAGTTCAACAAGCCAAATCCAGATGTTCATTTCATACACACACCCTGAACAGCTTTTGCATGGTTTATTTCGTTTTCTGAAACCATTTTTCACCAACCTGTTTTCTCAGCTGGGAAACTTCTGGTGTAGTGTTTTCAAAAAAATATTGCGTTTGGCATTACAAGAAAACAGAGCCTTTAAGACATTAAAAGGACAATATCCTTGTTTGACTTGGCCGAGGGAAGCAGGGCTATAGGAATTCTAGATTTTTGTACCACCCAAAGAATAGGTAAAAGAAATTTTCCACTCTTAAACCCAGTTTACATGGGAATCTGAGACTTGACTTAGCTTGATTTTTTTTTTTTGTTCCTTTTAAAGACTTCTCCGAGGACCTTGTGTTAGGGTGGTGGGACTTTATTAGTGTGAAGGACTAAGCCAAGCGATAGCAATCAGTTTGCATCTGGATTCTGGTGAAGCGTGGTTCACAACTCAAACTCATGCTGAATGAACCTTAGTTTTGTTTCGCGAGGACCAGATCCTGATACGCTCATTCACACCAACATCGACGTAACAGAGACAAATTTGAAAGTATTTAATGCTGGCACAGTTTCTCTTTATTTACAGGAGAGGTGAGGTACGTAATGCGAACGACAATTCGTAGCGGCTGTGCCGATAGCGCTGATAGCAGTGAGGACGGCAGGTAGCCGGCGGGACAGTGTCCACACTGAGTTTAGAGGTACCGCAACGGCTGGCAGGTACTGAATGAAATTAGGCAAGATCAAGTGCAAACAAGACCTTTACTGCAATCACTGAGCTAATCAACGGATGTATTGCCCTTCGGAAAACTCTTAAAACCCCAGCTCCACTGAAGCCAGTGGGTCGTTTGCACTTGGCTGTCCTTCACAACTTAGGTAAAAAAACCCTACAGTTTTTGCCTGTGATATCCAACAGATGTCATTCACGATTACTTACTGTGTTAGAGAGAGACTTAATCCAAAGTTGTTCATGTAAAGAAAAGTCTATAACTTTGTAAGAAGTTTGAGCAATGCTTCGGTGCTCCTTTTCTTCACCTGAAGTAGAAAAAATTGCAGATATTCTTATCAGAAATATCACCATCCTGTACAGATCTCAGGCTTCTTCGGCCACGAAAATATAGCAGATGATAAGAATCGCCAGTGAGAATTTGAAGGCACATGTTGTGGTTAAATTAAATAGATGACAAAACCCAGTATGAAAAGATCCTAATTTGAAAAATTGCAACATTACTTAAACAAGTTCTGTCCTAGCTCGAACCAGGACAAAAGTTTAAAGTATTAAGATGTCCCTCACCGTGTTTTCCTTTCACTTTGCTACTGCTAAAATAACGGCAAATGGTCAAGTCTCTCGTCACTACAGAGCGTTCGAGGATACGGCGTGTGTGTGCATGCATAGGTGTGTGCTTCCTTCAGCCTTGGCAGTGCCCGGTGGTGGGAATATTGGCGTTTCGGTGTCAGAACACCACCAAGTGGGCTATACGTACTTGGTCCTTGAGCTAATAGTCTCCTCGGACAGAACTAAATAAAAAAAAGAGTAGGAAAAATCTAATTAAGGCTTAAAATGCATTAGGCAGATTATTTGGCCGGTACAGAACTAGAGTGGAAAGCTGCCAAGCAGTACTAGTAAGTTCCGTTGAGCAAACTGGTAGTCTTTTTAAAGCCGCTGACTTGGTACACAGGTTGAATAATGCTGGAGAAAGCACATCTTGTCCGTCCGTTGCAGGAGACTGCAAATTTGTAAAGTAAAACCGTGCCTGGTGTGTTTTTTCCTCTCCTCTTTATCTGGTAGCATGCATTACATATACGTGTGTGCGTGTGGCTCTGTAGTTGTTCGCATGCATGCTCACACCCGCGTTATTACACACATCTATAAAAAAGCATGTATTTTAATTACTTGATTAAAAAGGACCGTCTGTTTGTATGGATATCAAACCTAGAACGCGGGCACAGCTTCACATCTGACTTTGGGCCTCCTAAGGCCTCCTAATATCTAAGCTCAGAGATAGATAAATCCAGGAATTTCTGCACAGATGTTGTCAAGACTCTGTATTAGGGAAATATTCTGTCACTCAATGTATGTACAATGCACTTAGATGTTTGCCTTGGGAAATGTGATTTTTAGAGATACCAGGCTATCATTAGGTACAAATACCGCTATGTACGTCTCTGCTGGAAGGACAGTCTTTAAGGCGCCGTGGAACTGGTCTCAGGGTTTCATTCTGTGCTTGCACAGCACATGGCAGCCTTGGCCTGTGGATGGGGCGGTTATGTGCTGCTGTAAGACAAAGTCAGTGAAGATGATTCAGGAGCTGGGAAGAAAACGAGGAGGTAATGGCGTTGTACGGGGGGGGGTTTGCAATAATGCCGCCTTGTACTGTTGGCCTGGACCCTTCCAGTCACATAAAGGGAAAAGAGTAAGTTTGGTGAAGCGTGAGGGCTCTTATCTCGTTGTGTCTTTCGGCAGAGCGATGACCCGTGCCACATGGCCTCCCAAAAATGCCTTCTTTGTTTAGCCAAGAACTACACCCTGTAAACATTCCCAATCACTACGTTGAAATGGATGCGTTTATTGGAACAGCCTGCCATAAACTTTGATTCAACGGTCTGTTCTGAGAGGGGTTAATACGTGCTCTGGGAACACTCTTATCGGGGTGAGGAATCCCAGCAGTAGTCTCTGTGATCTCTTTTGGTGCCACGCTACGGAGGAGAAGCCCGGTGTTGCCCACTGCACTCCATGCTCCATCTCCCTCGGGTTTCCCTCCAGCTTCAACCCAAGTTTGCCTAATACTTTGCAAAGCGTGGGGAAATATTTTCCATCAAAAAGATCGAGGTCAAGGGGAGATAATGATGCTCCTCATTGTCACACTCTGGTGAGTTCATTTTGATACAGCTAATTGTCACTGCGGGAAAGTTGTGTGTCATCCGTAGTTGTCCTCTCGGCAGACTCTCTACCGTTGTGGCTCTGCCAGTGAGAACAGATGCATCACGTTTTAAGGGAATTTCTTTCGTCAATATTGTCGCACTATTTTCTGGAGGCAGGCGAACTAAGCCAACGAAGCTGCTTTTATTTTTTTATTCACTTCCTAAGATGACAGAGCATGAGACGGTGCAGAGCTGGTCCTGGTCACCTATAAATGGTGTCGTGTGTTTGTGTAGCTCCTAGCACAACGCTGCCGCCTTCCACAGTGGGAGAGCCTGTTGGTCATTGGTGGTGGTGGTGATGATGATGCTCACAGAGAATCGAAAGCCCTGCAGCAAAGGCAGAAACAGCAGGTGGTGCGGGCTGTGTTTTCAACGACGCTTTATTCTGCCTTCTGTTTTGTGAGAGTAAAAGAAAAAGTTTTCTTTTAAATGAGGATATTAGGATTGAGGCAGGAGATGGGAATTTCTGAAAACGATTGTCTATATCACTGCAAAAAATATAATTGATATTCTCAGATTCATGGACTAGTTAAGATTGGAACTGGCATTTGTAGATCATCTGGCCCCTGCTTAAAAGAGGGCCAACTTCAAAGGTAGCTAAGGTATCTCAGGGCCATGTTCTGTCAAGTTTTAAAAATCTGCAAGGTTAGGGTTTTTACCATCTTTTTGTGCTGCCTGTTCCAGAACTTAACCGTCCTCCTTTGGATTTATTTTTGAATGAAGCTGGAATTTGTCTTGCTGCAACTTGTGATCGTTGCCTCTCATCCGTTCGCTGTGCGTATCGAGAAGAGTTGGACTCTATCTTCTTTGTAGCCATCTATCGGTTAGTAGAAGGCACCAATTACGTCCCCTTCTTTAACCTTTCTTTTCTCCAGGCTGAACAAATTCACCTCCCTCAACCTCTCGTTGTGTGTTCGACTATCTTGATAGTCCGCTGCTGGACTCGGTCTCATTTGTTGATATCACTGTGAGAGGGGAAGATGATCCAAATGTGGAACTGGGTTTTAGTTGTGGCTAATATTTTGTGTCCACTGTCTACTCTGTTGACATCGCGTGCTCAGGCCTTGGCCATGACTGTAATATAATGGCTCTCATTCAAATGTTGGGAACATCAGGGATGTACCTGCTTGGCCGGTGTCCTGAACGCACCGTACCCAGGTCATCCTGCCCCGCTCGTTTGGCTCTCCGTGACAGCAATACCCTTAATTGTATTTTCTCCCCATTGCTGAGCTGACTGGATCATCCCGGAGATGCTGAATTTGTTTTCTTCTTTGACAAAGTGCATACACTCCTGTGGGTTTTTACAAAGGAACCAGAAACATCTAGGAAAAAGCAGAAGGAGTGGAAAGCCCTCAATTTCTTTTGCTATGAATAATTTAGTGCCAAGTTAACTGAAACGTTTGAAAAAGAGATTTTTGGTGCCTAGCTTCATTAAACCCTCTATCCCCAAATGTATTCTCTATCAGTGTCAGCATCCAACTCTTCATCTTGTCCCAATCACAGCGAAGGCCTTCTGGAAGTAAAATGCAGGGGAAGGGAGAGGAAAAGCAGATTAGTGTTGCCGTTATGCATGTCTGTGTGTGTGTGTATGCACATGTGCCCTGTAAACTCGCAGTGAGGAGAAAAAAAGAATCTCTGTGAAAAGAAGGAACGAAGCCCCAAGCCACATCGACCTTCCAAAACGTGCGCAACTTTCAGAGGTACGAGCCACGCTCCGTCGCATTAAAGGGCGTTGTGCCATGCTCCAGCCCTCTGCCCTGGAGCATGTGTTTTAATCAGAGTGTTATGTTCTCGACCACTACGCTTTTACCAGCGCAAGGAGCGGGACCTCCTTCGCTTGGTGGTGGTTTCTGTCAGCGGTCTGTCTTCTGCAGCTATTTCCGTGGGAAGGCCCTCCGTCTGCTGCTTGGCAGGGAGGGGAACTTTCCTCTCAAATGTTTTCTCTCTCTCACCCTGTTTAAGATATACCCTTTGGAAATCCTCAGCTTCCAAGATTTGTTTTTTCACGGGGTACGTACTTTGTTTTACGTGGTCTAGCTTTTCTTTTTTTTTTTTTTTTTTTTAACAAAACACCACCCCCGTGCCCTGCTTATCCTGGCAGAGGGAGAAGAATGCTGTTTGGTTTAACGTTACCTTCGGTCTCTGTGTGCAACAGGTCAAAAGATGTGACAAGTACACATGCTAATCCCTTTCCCTTTCAGTTAATAGAATAACACAGATGGGAAAGTTTACATTGGGATCTGACACTCGCTCCAAGCCGAAGTTAAGAAAGAGGTGGGGTTGGACACTGCCTTTCAGATCAGAGCGGTTACTGCACAAACTCACCTTCCCACTCAGCATCACGTCGCTCCCGGCACCCTTAACCCTGTTTGTTCTGCTAAGAATGTTGCTCTTCCCCTTCTACTCTCCTTTTGAGAGTAGTAGAAAACTTTTTTGGGTTTTTTTTGTAGAAAACTTGGTAGAAAGCTCCTTTTGAGAGTAGTAGGTAGAGTTGGATAAGACTTTGGAAGTTTTTGTAGGGTGAAATATTCCCCGAGAATCATTGATGTTCAAAGTGAAAAAACGTGAACATTCTCCACGGAAACACCACCATTATTTTTGAAACGGTGACTTTTTAAACGTTTGGCATTTCTGAGCTCTGAAATATCACATAAGAAAATAATTCCTACTAACCATTCTTAGAAATATTAATTTGATTTCAGTAAAACACCGTATTACCTGTTTTGTCTTGTGTAATCAGACTGTTTATGTTTCATTAAATTCTGTTTTCTGTTTCTTTGTAGCGTCCAGAATATGTCCTCTGACATTCAGCATGACATAGCCCATTCGTAAGTTTGCATGCCTGAAGATTTGCCCCTTACGTTATTCCCGCAGCAAACGCTCAGAAGAATAAGACCTAGGATTATGCCTATGATGGGAAAAGCTGGAGCGATGACTAACCGAAAGGGCTGACCCGTCACACACCACATACCGCTTTCTTCCCACCAGGTACGTCCCACTTCGTGTTGTCTTTCATGAGAACCTTCTGCCAGCTCCCCGTGAGGGAGCAAGTTTCTGGTTATCGGGAACTCCTTAAAATTAAGGGTTTGAGGGTATCTCTGCAATGAGATGAATCTCTGAGATCTGTTCTTAGGTAGACATGGGCCTCAGAGTGTAAATCTAAACATGGAGAAATTGTAATTTCTTCAATTGTTTTTTATAAAATCCCAATTCTGAAAACAAAGCTAAATGTTAATGACAATAAGATTAGAAATGCTATTAAATACATAATAATATTTACTGAAAAAGACACGTATTTGCACTGAACTTACTAGCAATGAAAATACTTACTTTGTATTAGAAGCTGTGCCTCTAAGGTCTGCATAACCACAAACGTATTGTTTGTGGGAAGCACTCAGTTAGTCACCTGCTTCTGATTAGAGAACTAACATTTGTGTTTGAGGATCACTGCCTACCTTTTTCATCTAGTGTCTTTCAAAATGTGCCATTTCAGAACTGCCTTTTCACTTTGCTTTCGACATTTCTCCATGAATTTTGGGACAGATGGAGTGTGTACCTCTTTCAGCCTGCTACTTACCGATACCCGTGATAACTCACTAATGCTTGATTCAAAAATCAAGATCTCAAATTCAAACTTCAAGATCTCCGTTTCTGACCTGGCAACAGCTGTGAGACTCATTCATGCTGCACAGACCATACAGAGGAGAGAAAAGAGCGAGCTCCATTTGAAGAAGCTCAAAGCCTCAAATTTAGGTGAAGGGTCCATCCAGATCAATTGAGAGATGCTTTCCTTTGTGAGGGTTTCCGTTTCCTCCTTTGTGAGGGTGCCCAGCCCTGGCCCAGGCTGCCCAGGGAGGCTGTGGAGTCTCCTTCTGCGGAGAGATTCAACCCCGCCTGGACGCGTCCCTGTGCCCCCTGCGCTGGGGGCACCTGCTTTAGCGGGGGGGGGGTTGGACTGGGGGATCTCCAGAGGGCCCTGCCAGCCCCAACCATTCTGGGATTCTGTGATTCCTAGGGGGAGCATGAGGAAGACGAGCTTAAACTAGATGCTTGTATTTTGGTGACTAGGATGAGGTGAGAGAGATCCTACGATCGGGGCTCGTCCACGGAGTGGCTTGGATACCCAGGCCAAGATTCAGGGCATGGCAGGTTGGGCGGTTTTTGGAGGTTCTAGCAGCGGGAGTCATGCTGATCTGTCTTTCTGCTTGATAGATGAGTTGGGTACCTTCAGGGGAGCTGAGCGTCCCACAAAAACTCTGATCTGACTTCTGGAGGTGCCTTTCTTCCACCTTTGTAGAAAAACCTGAAACAGGAGCATTTTGGCTATTGCTGTAGTGATTAAATGTGCATCAGGTGAATCCAGGTTGTGATTCCTGCATAGGGACCAACATTCCCATTGGTTATATGGTGGAAGCTCAGGCTCCGTATTTGGGGCAAGGTGCCAAACGATTTTGTCATCGTGACCTTTACTCTCTGTTGTAATTTCATTTCTGACTTCTTGACTAAGACCTCTAGCAAGGGAGAGCAATTAGTGCCCATCACAAGGAAAGCTTTTGCGACATGGGTGACTGCCCACAAGAAACACAGTTGAGACCACCAACTGTTTTATTTGTTTTTGTTCCAGTTTCTGCTGATTGAGAAGCTCATGAGATACATCTCATTTCCCTGGAGGTCCCCAGGGAAGCAGCGGTCAGACAGTCCTTTTCTAGACTGCCTTGGGCAATGCTGGTGGTATGGCACTGCTGGCACTGCACTCAGGTCGCTGTGCTGGTAGGTCTCCTAGCACAGGAAGCTACGTAGGTTATTAAAGTCTGCCTCAGTGAGAGCTGATTGAATGCAACAGGCAGCTTATTTCACCCACCGAATTACTGTTGTTAGACGGTAAACGTTTTAATTCACCAGTACTCACAGCCTGATTTGAAGGAGTTACCTAGAGGAAAATGGCTTAGTGTCCTGAGCTGCAAGTTGTGAAGAATTAAACAAAAATCTCTCTGAGAGGCTCCGTTACGGGTGTGAGCCACTGTCCTGGCCTTCTTACAAAGAGCCCCCTACACACTGTAGTGCCAGATGGAGGTTTTCACATCTGTATCTGTCTGCAGACCCGCGTTTTAAAATTTCAGATGTCTTTGCATTTCTCTGCACTAGGTTATGCCCACAGGTATCGCCCAGTGCAGTAGGTAGCATCTAAACTGCGTCATCCTCTGGCTAATTTGAGGAGGAATTTTGGTATCGCTCGGAATCACGCTCCTCCCTGCTTCCTTGAGTTAGAGGGAGGCCAGTAATTTGCTGGTGGCCGTTTAACCTCAGGAGGCCTTTTCGCCTTCCCGTCTCCTACCCCACACAGCCTACGATGCTCTTGCCAGCAAGCTGAGCTGAGGCTCGCCTCATTTCCTCGCCTGTAATTCCAGTCTTCCCTTGGAAGAGAAAGGAGGTGAATAGATCAGACTTACTCCTCCCTCTGTGGCCAGTCTATCAGTCCTTCCTGCGTATGGGAACATAGACCAAGTCACATTGAGTTCTAGTAGTAGTTCTGATAGAGACAGAGCCTTCGCTTTAACCAGACCTTGCATTGGAATATCTCAAAGAACTGAAAAATTACAGTTCTGCCGTGTAAATAAAATATGCCAGCGCATCCATCTTACAAACCGTCCATGCTAGGCTTAGGACTTGCCTCTGCTGATGTTATTTGGAGGGTTTTCACTAAGTTTAGTTCGAGCTGGATGATCTTCTTAGAAATGATTTTTTGATGGTGTCATTTATGGTCCTTTGTCGATTGCTTTAATTCAACCCATTTTCGCATAAGAAAGGTGTTTGCTTCCTAATGCAGTAGGTACAGCACAGCCCTGATCCCTGTAACCTCACAGGCCAGAAACGGTTGCAAGATGATGTCCACAACAAGTAGTAAAATCTTGTTTTATAAAAACATCTCATCTAGCCAGAAAATCTGTTTTCATAACAGGGCTAAGGCACAGCATGAATGCCAGTTCATTTAAAGCATAGAATTAAATACGTGTGTGTGTAGATTGTAAAACCGTTTGGGAAAAACAGCTACAAGATAAATATCCAATGAGTTACTTGTATGTTAAGATAGCCTATGTTTATTCTCATTCTGGAGATCGTGTGACTGCTCAAACCAAATTGATAACAAAACATTCAAAATATACGTTATTTTTGGACCAAGAGAATAAAGTTTTCCTCTGCCACGATGCCTACAAAAGGAGCTGGCGATGCCAAGGAACGTGATGTGCTGAGACTGTTGCTTTTCATAGTTGTCACATTTATCTGTTTTATTTCTTGTTTGTTTGTCTCCGTGTCTCTCTCTCATTCTACATTTAGATATTGGGCTCCTGGAGCAGAGCGTGATTTGGCATTCGTTGTTACAACAGACATTATTCCAGAGGAGCTCACGATTTGGGACCGAACGATGCTGGTAATAGATATTGAATGTCGGTCGCAAAAGAAAGCTCCACAGCTGAACTTGAGTTTAAAAATGCAACATTGCCAAAAGTTTATGAGAAAGCACAAATTTTGCAGAGTCACGTTTAGTTCCTCTTTCAGGCTCTGATGTATTCCAGAGAAGAGGTGACCACAAACATCCAGCAGAGCTTCCTCCTGGTGATACCTCTCCGAGTACTTAGCCATCCCCGGACATGGCAGAGAACATTGGGTTACACATTTATGTTTCATACGGCTTTTCTATGAATCATATCCCCCTTTCTCACCAGAGCATCCTATCTCCTCGCTCGCTTTCTGAGAATTTAGTTGACTCATTACTCCTAGGTTTCTTTTTCCTTTCCCTTCATCTGATGCCAGTGCCGCCTTATTCCTTGGCACCGTTGTGATGCACGTATGCATTTAAACGCCGTTTACGGAGCCTGAGTGTGCCATTTGAACACAATCCTAGACGAAGGGGAGAAAGAGGTAGGTTAGAGTGGCACCATTCCTGGAAGACCAGCAGGAGATGGAAAATGTCCATGAATTCGAGACTGTTTCCAGGCAGCCTAAATCCTACCTGTGTTCTCGTGCCTAGTGTTATCCACAAGACATTCTGGACCTTCAGGGTTGCCAAACCAATAGGAAGCCGAAGCTGAACTAGGAGAATTAGATGGAACACAGCTGTTGGAGGTCAGATGAGTCTGTGTCCTTCACAGTCGTGGAGCTTACTGGCAAAGCTATGTGAATAATGGACTGTTTTTGTTTTCTGGCAATTCTGAAAACATGCAGCAAAAATATTTGTAAAGAACTTTTGAGTGCACTCAAAACAATTCTTTAAAATGTGAGCGAACTGAAAAGATGTCAGCCTTCGTTCTTGGGTCGAATAAGAAGTCGCTTTTCATTTTTGTTCCTTTAATTGTATTTCTTAATCTCATTTTCTTTAAGCTTTACAGAAAAAGCCCACAAAATTTGAAGCCAGTTTAACCAAAAATGCAAATACTTCCTTTTGAAAACTTGAAAACTAAGCATCTAAATATTTTTGAACTGGTTTTATTGTTTGAAATGGTTATTTTTAACGACTAGATTTTGCAGAAACTAGCAAAGAGCTGAGGAATATTTTAGGCTCCGGGCATCAGTCTTGCCTGTTCTTCCTCACTGAGTGAACTCTTGAAGACACTACCAAAGACAGTGCGCGGCTTCACCGTACACAATGGCTGTAATGTTATTTGGTCCTAACATGGCCTGTACAAGTAGAAAAAAGGTATCGTCATTTCTGTGACTTGGACTTTTGGACTTTCTAAGGATTTATAATGTAAACCTGTCCATATTACTGCTGGGAAGGCAGACAGTCTGAGGAAGACGCAGATGTAATTGAAAAGGGAGTTTGAACGCTACAAATGGCGTAGGACAGTGTGCTTCGTGTTTCTGCGTGAGATAGTTTCGGCTCGGGCAGCACTGGCCAAATTGCTGAGCTGTGGGTTTAGACCATCTCGGGTGCTCTCTGGAGCGAGGTGCACGTGTTCGCATGCAACAGAAGAAGGTGCCTGCGCATCCATTCCCAAAGAAAGAAAGAAGGAACTGTCTGTCCCACTTGCAGAACGTGTATTCGTCTGTTGATCCTCCTTGCAAACAGAGAAAGGCAGTTGAAGTGGTGGAAAGAAGGTTAATGGTTGGACCTTTACTTGGAAATAGGCCAGTAAAAAAAGAAGTAAATTACCACAAATTGTGGAACATTATCAATAAAAATTTCTTTAGAACAAGGAGGCTGCTGGTACTTCTCCAGGACCTCGGGGTGACGTCCAGGTTCACGCTCACTGTCAGGTTGCACTATGTAAGTCACAAACTCACCTGGAGAAGTGACTGAGTGAAATAATTTGCCGTTTGCCTAGGATCGCGCACAGATGTCCCGGGACATCCAAGAACGCAAAATAAGAGGGCAGTGGCACTGAATCAACAGCGAGACACGGTTGGTGCGTGTGATTCTCGTGTGCAATTCATACGCTGTCTGTTGAAACCATGAAATACGGTAAAAATGGACCTATATGTCTGGAAAGCAGAAAGTCGATGTCTGACAGACCTCAGTGGTGACTTTCACGTGAGAGAACTGGAGTAGTTGGGGTACATCTCAGCGCCCCGTGCGCTACTTTCTTTTTCCCCGCAAAACTGTGCAGTTGTTTTCCTTTTCCAGACTGAGGAAAACTTCCCTTGGTTCCAAGTAGTTTAAGGAAGGAGCTTCTTTCAGGAAAGAGCAACCTTTCCCACCCCTTTTTCCTGCTTGAGATGTTTTATCTTACCTGGGTGTACTAAAGGTCCTGTGACTATGATCTTTTTACTTATACTTGCCATAGGATATAAGCTCGCATCACGATGTGATGGCATTTGGCAAGCGGTGACTTGCAGTCGTGCAGTTCTGAGTGAATTAAAAAAAAAAATCTGGGAAAGATTCGGCCTTTAGGAGAGCAGAGCTGTCTCTCTGCAACAGTTATAGTGACAAATGTAAAACATTTGCACAAAGGGAATATATTAGTCACCAGCTGTTATTACAAGCCTTTCACATTATTTAATGACCGGAGTAGGCTTTAGGCAGCCAAGCAGGGGTCTGTATGGCCCCTCAGTGCCTCTTACAGCCTTGTAAAACCAGGGCACGATCTTACCCTCTCTTATCTCTAATGCTACTTGTGAAACAAAACATACTGATATTTTAGCTTGCTAGCCGTAGACGCAAACCACTGCAGAGCTTGAGGGTGTTTCATTAGAACTCCATTAAAAATGAACAATCAAGATTTAAAAAAAAAAATAATCGGAATCCACAGCGCAAAGCCTCACGGTACAAAACCTGCCCAGTCTCCTTTGCCTTCCCTGTGAATATGAGCGTGTGTTGCTTTTAATTTGCGACTCTTGCAACTATTAGGAGTGGCAGAATGCTTTTATTTCCTTATCTATTTACTTAAACTGAGTTTTAAAGCCCTGCACAAATCTGCACGCGGGCTTGTGAAAGAGAACTAGCAGAGGCTCGGGGTGGTGGTGTTTTGTTCTGCTTTTAGATGCAATTTTATCCATCGCTGCAGCTGGCTGTTCCTCTTTCAACAGCCAGGCTCTTCAGACCATGTGCTTAGCATAGCTTATAAATTGCCAGGCTAGATGCAGATGATTGTGTCTGGCAGAATGTCTTTATGGTGTTGGTGGTAAAGGAAAAGCATATGCAATGCTATTGAATGCTGCTGGAAATATGATACCTGGCTGGTGCCTCGTGCCATCTATGATCCAAGTGATGGTGGTTCTGAAGTGACAGTCTGCTTGGTATTGGTTTTAAACTATTTTCCCTTAGAAGCGGCAAGTCAGATGGATATCGAAAACAAACTTTAAGAGAATTTAAGACAGATGAACTCTGGAGGGTTTGGGTTGGTTTTTTTTTTTTGACTTGAGATTTTTAGGGCCTGGGGTGATTAAATCTGAAAGCCCCTCTGATGTGTGCTAGCCCCAGTTGCTAGTGAGAGATCTGCATGTAGCTGCCACAGAAAGGTGGATAAAAGGGTGACATAAAGGAAAATGGACAGTTGCTTAGATGTGTCGGAAGATCAACACGGAGTTTTGAGGGTCTGTTCTCATCAGGAAGAGGATGAAATGCAAGCGAGATACTCTACACGGTGTCACTTGGATATCTCAAGGAAGCAAGTGGCAGTAACCCGAAGTCATCAGGGAACCAAGTTCAAAGCAATGGCTTGGTACAGCGTTTGTGTTCCGCACAGCAAAGCTCGGCCTTGCTCATTCAGCATCGTCAAAGTAATGAAAATGTTTCTTGACTCAATAACCGCCACTTTCACGCGCCGCTCTGTCTCAGCCACGCGGCAAGTCGTAGTCAGGCAGAAGGGGCAATATTTTGAAAACACTTACAGTTCACTTCGCTCAGCCAAGCTGTCTTTGGAAAGCGGGTAGATACGAAAGTTCATAAACGTTTACAGTGTCGGGGTCTTAGCGTGGAGTGTCTGAAACCGTTTTCTTTTTACCCATCTTTCTTTTACCAAGATGAGCTGAGAAGTCAAGATCTCAAAATACTGGGCAAACAGATAACTTCAGCATCTTCTGGCCTATTTTAACTTAATCACATCGAAAAACGTTGTTTGATGTTTAGCCTCTAAGGTGTTACTTGTTTATGTGTAAACAAATTCACAGTTTGAAATGAAAAGTTTGTTGTACTAGGAAAAAAAACCCTAGGAATGATAGTGCGTAGCTCTGTTGGTGCACCGCTTGGCCGCCTTAATTACTGCTTCTCTTGGGTAGGAAGCCCATTGCTGGGGGAAGACGCAGAGTGTGCTGTGACCTCTCTCCTCCGGCGGCGGGACGGGGGCTCACGCCGGTGACCGAGCACGCCGGCTTTGTACGGCTTTGCTGATGAAGTGAAGGGATCGTGTGGTGCTGGCTCTGAAGTGAAAACAATCACTCTGAAATCTCAGAGCTTCCTTAGAAATGTAAAAAAATGGGGTGGGAGCATAAGTTAATTGTGCTTTTACACACTGTTATACTTGTCACCGTGCCAGACTCTACATTTCTTCCAAGGGTGAAATGAAAACTCCAAATTCATGTGGTTATGAAACAATTTCAGTGTGAGCACTCCGCAAAGAATTATAAAGTGGGAGAGACACAGCCCTATGTCGCAGCTGGTTGAGAAGGATCTGAACTGATGAGGGCTTCTTCCAGCTTGGAGGAGCCTTTTGGAGTGTATTGAAACCATTCTGCGTCTGTGTACAAGGTACTACAGAAAAACTGATTTGTTATGACATTTCTTTGATTAGGAGATGAGGCAACTGGCAGAAGGCATCACTGTCATTCCAAGAAATCTCATTTCCCTGCAACTGAAGATTTAGGAAATTAGCCTGGTTTGCCCTGATTTACACCAGAATAAATTCCTACATTGGAAACTGGGCATGGCAAGAAATCCCTGGCACTGCAGGAGACTTCCAGAGAAATAGGGATTGCAGTGGGAGACCTTGATGAACAAGGACCAAACACCCATTTATTCTCCTTCAGTGGCGGAGGCCGAGGTACCTGAAGGCCTTTGTAAGCTAAGCTGGGGTCAGTCCCGCTTTGTTTTTGTCCTGAGACCGAGGGAGTGCAACACCGTTTTCAAGTCACGTTATTAACCCTTGTGATTTCATCCTGGACCACGTGTACTTCATAGAGACTGTAACTGCAAGGTCCGTGCTGACTTGCATCACCACGGAAGGAGAACCAGACTCAAATAAGTATCTAATTGGACAAATAGCGTTTTGCTTATTTTTGTTACTCGAGATGAGTCAAGGGGGGAAAAAGTGCAGAAGGAGGGGGTCAAAATACCCTGAGGCTGAGTGTAAAGTGGAGCAAATCCATATTAAAA
Organism: Steatornis caripensis; assembly: GCA_013398225.1. NCBI lineage: Eukaryota > Metazoa > Chordata > Aves > Caprimulgiformes > Steatornithidae > Steatornis > Steatornis caripensis. The sequence continues at coordinate 263,863 of VZSC01013089.1, forward strand.
ACTTGAGTGTGCCTAACGTTAGCACATGCAAATCTACTCTTTTAGATACATAAACTCAAATCCTGGAAGACGTGTCGTAGCCTAACTCTCACTTGGTGCTTAACTCCCATTGATAACACCATGTGCTAATTCAGGCACCCAGGTTTCCGTGTAATGTTCTTACTATGGTAAGAACAGTTGGTCTTGAAGGAGAACATTTACATAGATGACAGCTATTTTCAGGAAAATGAAAAGTACTGGGTGAAAAAGGAGGTTTTGACATTGTGTGAAATATGTGGTTTGCACACAGTAGTTTTTGCTGGGTGTATATAAATGGGTGATTTACCATATATTGATTCACACGCCATTTGTAAGCGCCCGATTTATTTATTTATAGAGATGTACGGATGCCATGGTTTGGAAAGCAGTTTGCATCACATCTGGTATGTCAGCAATGTAACCTTCAATTTACGTGTTGGTGAACACGTCAGTATAACGAACCTGAACTCGGCATTGGCTTACACAAATTTCCTGGCAGACAAAGCAGTAATGATTTGCGTGTCGGTGTAAGTGACACGTGCCCTCCAGTTTTGAGTCCTTTACACGGCTCAGAGGTACGTCAAGGGTAGAGCACGTGGCTGGTTCCTTACGTACTTACGCTGGCAGTACAAATTGCGTGCATTCGTGTGGTGTGAAATATTGCACCTCGTTTTGACTTCCAATTTTTGGAAAGCGGCGTTTGATTTTTCACTGAAATGCCTTTTTTTTTTTTTGGATACACAGGGCAGAAAAGATAAGAGAAAAATTGGAGACCTGAAGGGGACTTTAGATCCTGGTAGCGTGTAATCCACGAGCCTCCCCTGGGTGCACTTGTTTCAATTACTTTTACAATTTATGTGTTTTCTACAGGCAAAGATATTGTACTGGGATGTGACAGAGGAATCTAGTGGATTCTTGATTGCTCTTATTAATATGCCAACAGGAATTACAACAATAATATGTTGTTTATACTTTGTATATTACTGCCTGTGCAAGATAGGTCACATAAACCGCGGTATTTTTTTCAGAATGTGACTCGTTGCCTGACGCCTTTGGAGCAGCAAAGTAGCAAACGCTGTTGATGGCGAAAAACCCGCACTTAAGTGTAGAATCAACGTCCATTGATGGCATCAGGTGTTCCGCCTTGATTTTAGGGAGTTTGGGCCTGCACAGGGAAGTCACTGCCCGGTTCCCCTCACCAAACCTGCATTTCAGTAGGCGCTGTGCCGCGGGTGGTGGGCTGAGAGGGCTGCGCGGTGCCACCAGGACACTGCCTGGCTCGTCGCCGTTTGCCTTCACCGGGGAAGGACGCGCGGCTGACGGGACAGGTTATCTCCTTCCTCCTCTCTGCCTTCCTCTCCTCCCCTGGCTCCCCACCCCGAGGATCTCCTTTGTGGTTTGGATTTCAATCAGGTTACTATAAAAAGGTGGAGGAGGGAAGGAGACAGTTACTTAACCATTTTGTGCACGATTTTACTCTTTTTTTTCTCCTTTTTCTTTTGTTTAAAGAACCAGGCGCTGTCTGCTGTTGTTCTGCCCACACTACCCGGTTCAGATCCGATTTGGGTGGTGCAAGTCTGTGTGTGTGAGGGAGAGAGTCACGGGGAAAGCTTTGTGCATCTGTTATTATCGGATAGCTTTAAAAAAATTCAAACCACTCATGACCCCACACTCGTCGCGAGGAAAAGGAAATTTCACCAGGCTTTCCAGAGCTTTCAGTTTATGTGGAAGATTTCTAAAGTTTAGATGGAGTACACAGCCTGAACCAGCGCCAGTTGTTTGTAAGAGCTTCTAAGGTTTTTTTAATCGTTCCGTTCTACTCGCTACATTCATGTTCTGTTTGTCCATCATTAATATTTCCTTTATGCTGTTGAAAAAATTGTTGTCAGGTGATGCTTTCCTTTTAAGCCGCTTGGCCAAACCCCACCACGGGAGCCCTGAGCACACGCGGTGGCGCTGGGTGAGGTGCGTGCCCCAAGGCTCTGCAGTTCCTGGGTGGGAGGGGGTGCGGGAGCAGAGATCCCCCGCGTCTCCCTCAAACCCAGTTTCCACTTAAGGGAAATACAGGGCAGAAAGGATCTGCATGGACATCCAGCGGGTGTGCTGACCGGGGTGCCCAGCGTGCAAGACTTGCAGTGGAGCACTCTTTATTTCTTTCCCTGCGGTCTAGGTAGATCCTGGGATCCTCTCAGATTTCCCAGGATTTGACGACCTGATTTTTTAATAATTTCTTCAGAAATCACATCAGCTGCTTGCGTGACGCTTGTGATTGTAACACCATTTAAGCAAAATTTTTTATTAATGCATGACATGCTTTGAGCAAGTGCTTTTTTAGCCTGGGCCTTTTTAGCAAAACGAAGAAACTCAGTGTCTTATCTGGCAGATAAGACGCACCTGAAACTGCACGCGAGGGAGCCTCTGTAAAGGTCATAGGGGAACGAAAGAAGTTCTGGAGAATATTGGGCAGGGCAAGGACAAGACCGGTGAGAAATACGTGGTGTTGTAGAGAAGTGGTACATAAAAATCACTAGCTGCACAAAGGAAACATGGCTAAGGGTCTTACTGGCTGATGTTGGGGTTTTTTAATGTAACTAAACAATAATAACAAAATCCCTGTGAATGTCTGGATGGCGCTGAAGTTTGTTTGCTTATTTATTTATTTATTTATTTACTGCTTAGCGTGGGCCTCCTGCTGAGTTTTCCCTCCAGCCGTGTCGGCTCGAGACCCCGTCTGACTGCAGCTCTGTGTAACTTTACATACAACACAGAGCATTATTTAGAGTTCCGGGCACACTTCCCACCATATTAAAATAAAATGGAGTTCTCACAGGTCACGTTGCTGGCCTGGCTGGTGCAGTCCTTCCCCTTTCCCCTTCTGTTGGGCATTCGTTCTTCATCGGGATTGGAAAATGAGGACAGGGCTGAATTGAAGCCCTAACCCCATCAAGTTTCTTTGCTGTGTAGCCAAAACCTGCTCGACTCTCTTTCCCTCTACTGTGTTTTCCCCTGTAACGTTAACTTTCTCTGCTTCTTGTTTACACAGATGGAGGCAACACATTTGACTGCGAAAACAAAAGCGCGTGACTGCGTCTACCAAACTTCGGCACATACGTGCGGCCTCTTTTTGCGACCCCTGGTGTCTCAGCTTTAGACTCAATTTTAGCTCCTTGGTTTGAGACTCCTGGAAAGATGTGAAGCCCTCGAGTACCCACTCGACCACTCTTCCTCATTTTAATGTTTGTTTATCTTTCCTGCGTTTTCATGCTCTGGGCTGTTAACAGAGCAAGAAAGGGCTCCTCGGGCCACAAACGCACCTTCGTATCAGCTAAGCGTCCTTCTGATGCACAGACAGCAGTCACGTGTGTGGGCACGCGAGCTGGCTTTTGGGAGGGCGCTGAGCCCGGTATGCAGAGCCTGCAGAGAGCCGGCAGCGCGTGCTGCCCCGGGGAGAGCAGAGCTCCTTGCTTTTGTATTTTCAGAAATGCACGGGGGCCGAAGGCAAAGCTGCTGATTAGCGTGCGTGGGGAAGGAAAGGCCTAGCAGGCACCCCCAAATGCCCTGGGAGGCTTCTTTCGCTTGTGCTATGAAGGAAGCGGCAGTGACTAGAGGAGAGTTTGACTTGACTGGAAATGAGGTGGGGAAGAGAGTAACAGCAGCAACAACAACAACAAAAAAGGCAGCAGTTCGGAGGAGAGGCTCGTACGGGGGTTGAGTTTTGGTTTAAGGGTCTGATTTATCTGAGCTGAGCATGGCATCAGCCGAAATTCAGAACGAAACTAGGACACAAACTTAATTGCAAAACCAGCTGAAACCACAGGGCGCAGTCACAGAAAATTCTCACTCGTTTGAGGCTGGCATAGGGTTTCACTCTGAGCTTCAGCAGGAGGTTTCGGGGGCCCCAAAACAGCTTCAGGGAGTTAAAATTCAGTTGCTTTCCCAAATTCAACCCTGGACCAGCAGCACCGAGAGAGCATCCACGCAAGTAAGAGTGATGACTGCCGGGCACACTGCTTTCCCACCTAGCAGTGAGATTTGTAGGGGCTATGTTGGAACTGTTGGTGTAAACAGATATGGCCATCCAGAAATACCTCTGCTCAATGCCATGGCAATGAGTGACACAGAAAAGCCGAAGGTCAACAGCTGTTTCTCTTGCAAAAAAAAAAACCCGACCAAGAACCTCAGACCTACTGAGACTTTCGAGCCGCAGCGCTCGCACTGATCTTCTAATTGTCGACTGTTGACGGCCGATTCCTGGAAATAACCAGGGAGGAAGAGAGGTCTGTGCCTAACACGAACAGACTTGTGGTTGCACTGACAAAGCCAGAACAACAGCTTAAAGCGAATCATTCCGGCAGTATCACTGCCTCGCCTGTCACTGTCTCTCTGCTGCTCCCTGAGAGAATATCTTCTGCTACAGACATTTAGCCCACTTTGGACTTCGCTCCTCCTGCCACTATACTATTTAGGGTTTTTTTAATAAAGGCGGGCTTTGTCTGCCTCTCAGGAGCCCGAAGCGTACTTTTTCCTACACTAGAAGCAGATGAGGATCCTGTGGGATGGGTTCGGGCTCAGGGAGGTGTTGCACAGACAGACTCCCTGGCACGGGCGCTCACCAGAGCCATCGGGGCGTCCCTCCACCTTGCTCCGACTCCCTTGTTGCGGCGGGGGCAAAGACATGCAGGGGGGATGCTGCCAGGTTTTTGTTTCTTCGTGGTGTTTTGGAAAGCCGCAAATTTCTGAGGCTGGGAGGCGTGTTACCTTCAGCTCCAAAACAGGCTCTCCTTGGGTATCCTGAAGGGCCCGAGATTGCCGGGAGGTCCGATCCCGTGCGCACCGCGAGTCTGATGCAAAGCCTGTTCGCATCACGAAAACGATCGCCGCTGAGCTGAGTTTGGGCTTGGGTAGCAGAGAGTTGCGTCCCGCTGCTGGCATAGGCGAACTGTTGAAACGCGCAGGTTTTTTCTAGTGCCTTTGGCGTTTGGAGTTAATGGGTGTGAAATCAGACTTTTCACTTCTGCTTGTCGCGTGCGTGTTTAGCGTGATGCACGCATGGTGTGGAGTTTTGCAATCGGTGCGTTTCCCCATCAGGCTTGGGTTGTTTCTCGCCTTTTTACAAGGGATGAACAGGATATCACTTCTGGGCAAAACGTACGGGAGTGTATCGGGGAGGGGGGAAATCCTAGAAAAGTAGTATCTGAGTGTTATTTGTCTTACAAGCGAGTACACGTAGGCGTTTATTATTTCTGAAGGCTCTCTTGTCAATCAGACATTGAACAATCGTGACATCTGTTGCAAGTTATTGTCCCCCAGAGTCGTTTCACACAGTTTGGAGCTTGCTTGTTTTCATCCACCACAAATAGAGCCCGGAGTTATCTCCCTGTCCCCACAGAGGCGAGCGGGCACCTCTTGGGAAAACGCTGCAGAGTCCAGGGAGGTGGAGAGGTTTTGCAGAAGGGGGTGTTTGGGTTCTCTGTGCCCTCCCATGGGTTGAGCGGTGAAACCCCCAGTTCACACTGCGGGAGGGAACCCTGCCGATGTCCGCAGGAGATGAGACAGCGGTCGTTTCGTTAGAAGAAAAACAAAGACTTGAGTGCAGACGCTGACCTGCAGCTCCAAACCTTCTGAACCATCATCCTGGGCTGCATCGGGGATCCTTGTGTCGGTGTTCGCAGGTTTGCGCGTTGTTGACGCTTCCCGTACTGCTGCTGGGAGCTGGGAAGGCCGCAGCCCAGTCGACTTTCCCTTTCAGCCTGTCTGCCTGTATCGGGGAAGAAATACTGTCTGTTTGTTTAGGTGAGATATTAGTCTGCCCCTGGAGCTCCAGGTCACTGTAAATGTAACACAAGTCCTATTTCCTGTTAGGAAAGGGGAAAAAATATGCCTGTGAATTGTCTCTGATGTGCTGCCAATTGTCAGAGAAGATTCAATTTGGTGGAGAATTACCGTGCTCTTAAAGAGCTGCACTAGTGACAGAGATTTAGGGCAGCTACTCCTGCCAGAAATGGGAGATTTGTCTTTGATTTCCATAAAACCGGAGTTGCAACTGGTAGCAAGTTGCCCCTCCGTGTTGCTCGAGGAGAAGCGAACGGCTGGGAGGGGAGGTTGAAGCAGCGGATCGGGTTAATGCGACCGTTGCGGGGCGCGAAGGGGCTGCCTCCGCGTGGTTGGAGGGCAGAGGCTGCAAGGAGGGCTGGGCAGGAACTTGGGGTAAGACTGGCAGGTGCTGGGGCAAAGCTTGCGCTCGGCGCTCCGCTATGATAAAGCAGAAAGGGCGTGTTCTTGCCACCTAGCTGATAAGCCAGACCAAAAGAGNCAGCGCTCCGCTATGATAAAGCAGAAGGGGCGTGTTCTTGCCACCTAGCTGATAAGCCAGACCAAAAGAGACGAGAAGTTGCTCTGTGTGTGCGCGATGCACACGTGTTCACTGCTAATCCAATAACGCAAATATGTGACCTGGGGAATGGCCCAAAGCTGCTACAATAAATAGTGCTATAGATCACTCGGGTATTCTCCTTTCTTTTGCATTTCCTGTATCGAGGCCAATTTCAGCTGTTGTCTAAGCATGGTATGCCGTCTACAAATGCAGCGACGTGCGGGCAGGCAAACTGGATTCACCCGTGTGGTCTCTTTTACGATAGGAAGAAACCCCCACACAACCCCAAAAACGTGGCAATGAAGGTTTCCTCTTCTTTTTTGTTATGTTTATGGCAAAGAGTAACAACATTTAAACTTAGGCGTGGGTGAAGGCCCGGTGCACTCGGGTAAGGCTGGTGTTGACGGAGTGGACCAAGCAACGCCCTCGTCTGCAGAAACACTCGTCCTCCAAAGTTTTCTGTGGCAAAGAAAGAAATAAAAAAAAAAGGTCTGTGGACTATGTCCCATGAAATTGCCCGTGTGTCAACTGGACACCAAACAGGCACTTTGCAACTTGGCATTCTTGGTGTGCTGGTGTGCCGGTGCTCGATCTCCCACAAAAAGAGACAAGCTTTTTCATGTGAGCCTTAGTGGCAGAGCTAATTGTTAAATGTAAGTTGTACAATCCATAAAAATAACCCTAAAGAGGCCCAAGTTTCATGTATCGTACTGCTGCAGCAAACAATAGCTTGCTCAGCGGTCGGAAGAAGACCAGAGGAAATGCAGAAAAGCGATTTTGAAGAAGGCAAAGGATATAAGGCATGCTCTTTCGCCACTTGGTCCCCTCTCCCGGCTGTTATTACCGAGCTGGTGGGGCGATTAGGTGTGATTCACCCAGTGCCCAACATTCTCTGCAGTGCTTGCAGGTGGAAGGCACGCTTTAAGTGCTATCTCTCAATCTATGGGCACTCACCCTGGTAATGTCTAAGTATCTGAATCAGCTAGAGCATGCCCAGCGTCAGCAAAATTATCCTCCCTGCGGTCCTTTGAAATAGGGTAAACTCCTCCTGTGCTATGGTCCAGGCTTCCAGGCAATGCCGTGGAGATTTGACATGTTCTCTTCAGCCGTTTTTAAAATTCATCAAGGTTTTTTCCCGGAGCGCTGGAGCTTGGCAGGGTGGGTGAGCCCGAGCCGCTCGGCCGCTCGGTTGCGGTGCGGTGGTACAAAGCGCCCGTGCACGCTCCCGTGGCCACCCCGCTGGGATATTGCCAGCGCTTTGACTTTGCCGAGAAGTGCCTCGTGCCATGGAAAGCACAGAAACTTCTCCTAGCACAAATACGTATTTCTGTCCTCCTCCTTCCACTGTGCCTCTGTATTTCAGAGTAATGCTGTTGCAGGCGGGGGGTGGGGTGGGGTAGAAATCAAAATGCATCATTTTATTCCGTCAAACGCTGCTTGGTAGAGCTGTGGGGTCAAAAGCCGGTGGTGCAGCGCGAAGCGTCTGTCTGCGAGGCTTGTGGCTGCTCCATCAGCCATTGCAATCGCCGCGCTGTGCCGGTCTCCCTCCCGCTCTGTCCCCGTCCCCGTCCCTCTCTCAAACGTCGTTTGCCGTCCCCATCCTTGGCTTTTGGTAGAGCTGATCAGCTGGTGATTTCTCTCTTGCTCCCTCAGCCTTTTGCAGGCTGCCCCCTAAACACGTGCCTGCATTAGGCTCCTCGTGCTTTCTCTTGTTGCACGTCTGCTGTGCTAAAATGTACGTATGTATGTAGGATACATAGATAGATATTTTATACACTTACACTAACATCGAGAGAAACAAGTGACTGGGCATCAGGCTTGCACCAAATGAAGGTAGGAGGCTACTAACGAGAACGCAAAACGTTGGGAAAAGCCCCTCTTTCCATTTCCCTGTGTTCTGAAATCTCCTTTAGAGACGGCTCCTTCTTTCCAGTCACTCTAAAGCCCATTAATCCGTTTTTTATTTTGGTCAATTGAAAAATAGGCCGTTATTGCTTGAGGAAGTTTGAGATCTACTTTGAAAGGATGGAATGGACTTTGAATGGCCTTAATCTGTTCCTTGCGTGCTAAATACATTTTAAGCTTCTTGGTCTGTCCGCACCGAAGATGTTAAAAGTTGATGCTTTAAAATCAACGTAACAGAACTTTTAATACACTGCCTAGCTTAACACTGTGAAATACTTCCTGCTTTTACAAACGTATGTTCACCGAAGGCTAGTGCTGTTTAGGACGTAGGTGGGCATTTCTGAAATACCCAGGGAAAAAGCGTCTGCTACGACAGCGTCGTGAGCTGTTGGGCAAAATAACCATTACTCACCAAATCCAGGATCCGGTTCCTGGGGAAAACGTAATTTCTCCTGAAAACACCTGCGGGGTAAAGTTTATTCCCCTTCTGTCAGTGCAAGTAACAAAGCAAGGGCGCTATACTAAATGATGGCAGGGGCTGAAAAAGGTGTAAGAGGATGGAAAAGAAATCATTAATCCAGTGCACCGCCTCGGCTGCGTCTGCTAGCAGCCAGCAGACGCTGGAGTGCCAGCGCTACGCTTTTATCCACAGGTTATCTCCTCATCTGCACTGTTGGCTTTGCTTGAGTTTTTTGGTTTGGGTTGGGTTTTTTCCCCTCCAGCGGCTCTGAATCTTGTCCCGTCTGTGAAAAGACTCGGGTACACAGGAGTACCGGCCTTTGGCTCTGATCTTACCCTCTTTATCTCCTGCAAAAGTGTGTGTTTTCTAAAAATCTGCCTCTGCTCCTTCCCTGAGCGCAGTGCGCTGCAGCTCCGTAGGTAGCCCTTGGAAAACAGCCTCACAAGGTTACCACGGTGTCACGCTGAAAGCAGCCAGCAGCTCTTTTTCAGTTTATTATTCATGCTGTTAAGTGCGACCTGGAAATTCGTACCGTTGTATAACCAGATGTCCGTCCCTTCAGTTCCTACAAAGCGACTCTTTTTCTCCCTTTCCTCCTCCTTCGCTGGCGATCCAAGGGAACGAGAAGGCCGCAACGTGAGTTCATGCTCCTGACAAGATGAGTATTGTCAGGAATATACAAGCTGTGGTTTTTCCTTTCTGCGTCCTGAAAGTGAAGCAAAAAGCCCTTTGATGCGTCCAAGGTTCTGTTATTCTTTTTTCTACTTTGAGCTAATAAAAGGTATCATTATATTATCACACTTGCGTCCCTTCCATGTTTATCCTGGCCCGTATTCTGCTCTGCAACAACAAGAACATAAAACATCCCATGAGAAACCCTAGGTTAAGTTTATTTGACTTTTTTTTTTTTTTTTTTTTTTTAAAAGTGC
>VZSC01013089.1:279360-333472 GCA_013398225.1 Steatornis caripensis
ACATATATATATATATATATATGCGCATGTAATAATAATAATAATTATCCTCATTAGAAAGTTAACTCCAGAGCTCTGCGACGTGCTGACGTGCTTTAAGAATTGGTGGGAGGGCTGGATGATGCGCCAAAGAATCCCAGCCCACGCACGACCTCTGGCATCGCCCCGGGTGTTCGGGGCGGCTGAGCAGCGGGACAGCGCTCGGACCGGGGCCAGCCTGTGCCTCGGGTGCTGCTTGGCGCAGCGCGAGGCTGACGTTCGCCCGCCTCCAGCTGGAGCTGGACAGTGAAGACGGGTACGTCCTTTGTCCCTCTGTTTTCCCACTGTGCACAGCACATGGAAAGCGGTTGCTTTTGTAATATTTTTCCACCCGGCTTTGATCGCCCAGCAGTCACGGAGGGTTTTATTTATCCGGGCTGGTCAAAGCAGCAGCACGCGCTCACCTAACGGCCCCTCAGGTTTCTGTGCTGCTCACCAGCGCCCCTCCTTCAAGTTCCTAAGGATCAGGGACACATAATGGGATGCTGGATCGTTATGTTACCGAAGGTAACAATATTATCCCTCGGACTGAGCCATAGGGTATACTTAGAGCTGTTCAGGAATTTTGTTATTAAAAGTCTTCTGGTTGGAAAACGCCAGTTCTTTGAAACAAGCTTTTTGGAGCAAAGGGGAAGGTTTCTTGTGTCAAAGAGGGACAAACTCTGGAATAGCCACTAGCCCTGGGTAAAAGAGAGCTGTACTCAAGTTCCAGCTCCAGTGAAAGTGCAGGTTACTTACATATATATATATATATAAAATCCGGCCCTGTAAAATAGCGATGAAGGATTTTGTGCTCACCCAGGACACAGGCGAACTGTAAAGCAAGGGTTTCCAAGAGATCCACCCTGTCTGAGCAGGCGTCCTTGACTGTTTGCCATTTCTCAGGAAGCACAACCAAGTTTATGGACATGTGCGGCTCTCAAAAATGATAATATTTCTTTAAAAGGTGCTGTTGGAAACGTGTGCCGGGAGGGCTAAACTTCAGAGGTGCTCTTGCTGAAGTGACCTCACCCGCTGGCAAGCGCGGGGCAGTTCTTAGAGGGAGACCGGCATTTCTCCAGTCACAGGCAGACCTGGATACGAAAACCATCTTGCAAGTAATTAATTAACAGCCTGGCACTACCCTTGCGTTACTAACTCAGTTAGTAACGACGTTAACACAAATCCCGCACACTTAACAGCTTAACACTTCACTTAACAATGACTATTCACTCCATCATAAAGATAAAACTGCTCCGTTGCAGCTGGGATGCCTGACCTAGTAAGCCATCAGCCTACATCCCACAACTAACAGCTCCAAGGCGAGAATCACTTTGGTACCCGGCACTCATTGCAATTATCTAATCCTGCCGCAGTACGGCACTGCCAGGAGCAAACCCAGCATGCCAGTCCATCCTACTGCCAGCAACGGCGGAGCTGCAGGTACCCTATGGAAATACTCAACTCTCTCGGTCACTGGGTTGGATGGGGAAGGAAGGGGCTAGGAAAGCTGTTTGGAAGGCAGGGCAGGTTCCCAACCTCTCTGCGTTATAGGATATAACAAATTAACCAGAGTAGACAACCATGCAATGTACTTGATTATGTTTGCTGAGCTCACCTCCTGATCTATATATGAAAAAAAAAAAAAAGGCTTTTTTATATAAAGGATTTTGCTGCCGCTCAAGGACTTTGGTTTATTAAACGATTGCTGCTTCACTGAGATCTACCCAATTCTCTGGGAAAGGCTGGCTTTGATGAATGCTCAGATGTGAAGGAATTCTGGAAGAAATTACTGGAGTGAGACTTTACAACATCTTCAGGAAGAAAACTATGAAGTTTCTCATTCGAAGGTGACTTTACGATTCGAAATTTGAATAGTAGCGGGGTTTTAGATAGGAAATAGTCAAATTCTAAAATAGCAATGTTCTGCATTTTTCGATATCTCTATTGACACGATGTCATTATGGTATGTATCGTTTACATTTATTATTGCAAAAGGAAAATCTTTGAGATAATTCCTTTAAGAAAAAAAAAAATTGTTGAGAGAAGAGGTTCAGAAATTTCCAGAAGTCTTGAATGTAGGAAAGTCTTTTCCTTCCTCTTTCAAGTACCGTTTTCTTGGATGCCATTTAATATTGGTTTTACATTTGGCTGAGTTTCCTCTGTTTTAAAGATTTTTAGTTTGCATTTAAAAACAACAACAAAAAAAAAGCTTGGAACTCCATGTGGTGGCCGCTAAGGACCTGTGCTACCGGCAAACGTTGCTAGGAGCTACAGATCCAAGAAATAGAACGCAGAAAATCTACTCCTGGAAGCGTAGTTTCAAGGGAAGTCTAGAAATTGGAAGAGAGCGAGGAGATCCATGAGGACCTGGGCATTTGGTGTCAAGGGGTATGGGAAATGAATGTCAGGGTTTAGGGACGCTGTAGCAGAGAAAGCAGCCACTAGTGATTAGAAGGACGCGTGTACCAGAGAGAAGAAACCACAAGAAGGATGGGGGTTTCACTGATACAAGTTAGTGTTGATGCTGTATTTCCAAGGGGACTGGGAGGCTGGGCTAAGCCGCCGTGAGAGCTAACAGCATTGCCCGCTGTAATGCTTTTTTCCCTCCTGAAGTGTGTTTGTTAGGAACTCATTTAAAATAATGAAATATGGGATGTCGGTTTATTCAGGCTAAATTTTAGCACAGACTTCTGTGGATGGGGAGAATCGCTTCGGAGCTAAAATCGCATATGAACTCTGCAAACTCTTTGGCTTCTCTTCGTAAACTTTCCCGGATGAAAACGATTTCATTTCTAGGAATGACCTCTTCTTTCCCTGTTCATTTTCAGGTGCTCTTTGTGATCTGTTGCCAGGTCATCAGTTCGCTACTCTGGGAGTTTCCTTACGATGTTTAGGAAGCAAAGGACAGACCTCCTGAGAAGACACCGAGAAGCACACCAATTACCCACACTTCAGCTTTTAGGAAAGTTTTCACACTGAGTCTGTTTTGACCCACGCAGACTTTTCGCTTTGCATTTTAGTCAGAAACAGGACTCATTAAGCTTAACTCTAGCCTGAAACGAGCGTCCAAAGCAACAGAGCGGTTCTGACTCTGAATCCCAGCCTATAGCTGGTATTTGCGGCTGCGTCCCCCAAGTTGTAATTCACACCCAAATGCCCTCTTAGTATGCACCGAGCTAGTATNTGCTGCCGCTCAAGGACTTTGGTTTATTAAACGATTGCTGCTTCACTGAGATCTACCCAATTCTCTGGGAAAGGCTGGCTTTGATGAATGCTCAGATGTGAAGGAATTCTGGAAGAAATTACTGGAGTGAGACTTTACAACATCTTCAGGAAGAAAACTATGAAGTTTCTCATTCGAAGGTGACTTTACGATTCGAAATTTGAATAGTAGCGGGGTTTTAGATAGGAAATAGTCAAATTCTAAAATAGCAATGTTCTGCATTTTTCGATATCTCTATTGACACGATGTCATTATGGTATGTATCGTTTACATTTATTATTGCAAAAGGAAAATCTTTGAGATAATTCCTTTAAGAAAAAAAAAAATTGTTGAGAGAAGAGGTTCAGAAATTTCCAGAAGTCTTGAATGTAGGAAAGTCTTTTCCTTCCTCTTTCAAGTACCGTTTTCTTGGATGCCATTTAATATTGGTTTTACATTTGGCTGAGTTTCCTCTGTTTTAAAGATTTTTAGTTTGCATTTAAAAACAACAACAAAAAAAAAGCTTGGAACTCCATGTGGTGGCCGCTAAGGACCTGTGCTACCGGCAAACGTTGCTAGGAGCTACAGATCCAAGAAATAGAACGCAGAAAATCTACTCCTGGAAGCGTAGTTTCAAGGGAAGTCTAGAAATTGGAAGAGAGCGAGGAGATCCATGAGGACCTGGGCATTTGGTGTCAAGGGGTATGGGAAATGAATGTCAGGGTTTAGGGACGCTGTAGCAGAGAAAGCAGCCACTAGTGATTAGAAGGACGCGTGTACCAGAGAGAAGAAACCACAAGAAGGATGGGGGTTTCACTGATACAAGTTAGTGTTGATGCTGTATTTCCAAGGGGACTGGGAGGCTGGGCTAAGCCGCCGTGAGAGCTAACAGCATTGCCCGCTGTAATGCTTTTTTCCCTCCTGAAGTGTGTTTGTTAGGAACTCATTTAAAATAATGAAATATGGGATGTCGGTTTATTCAGGCTAAATTTTAGCACAGACTTCTGTGGATGGGGAGAATCGCTTCGGAGCTAAAATCGCATATGAACTCTGCAAACTCTTTGGCTTCTCTTCGTAAACTTTCCCGGATGAAAACGATTTCATTTCTAGGAATGACCTCTTCTTTCCCTGTTCATTTTCAGGTGCTCTTTGTGATCTGTTGCCAGGTCATCAGTTCGCTACTCTGGGAGTTTCCTTACGATGTTTAGGAAGCAAAGGACAGACCTCCTGAGAAGACACCGAGAAGCACACCAATTACCCACACTTCAGCTTTTAGGAAAGTTTTCACACTGAGTCTGTTTTGACCCACGCAGACTTTTCGCTTTGCATTTTAGTCAGAAACAGGACTCATTAAGCTTAACTCTAGCCTGAAACGAGCGTCCAAAGCAACAGAGCGGTTCTGACTCTGAATCCCAGCCTATAGCTGGTATTTGCGGCTGCGTCCCCCAAGTTGTAATTCACACCCAAATGCCCTCTTAGTATGCACCGAGCTAGTATGAACTTTCTGCAACAAACCCTCAATGCCTGGTTTAGTCCCATGATACTTTTAAACTCGGGAAAAAAATAATGCGAGTTGCATTTTCACAGACGTAAAAAATGAGGCATTTCAAACATGCAACTGTATTTTCAGAGGTGCATTTGACCACCGTATTTCGTGAGGTCTTTTGCGGGAAGGGCTGTGCAGATGGCCAGAGCCGCAGTGCGCAGGCACTTTGGGAACGTATTAACTGCAACTGAGCATGTGGATTAGGTGCACTTTTTGTGTGCACGATTAACCACTCCAAAATTTTGACGACAAAGGAATCATTATGCTTCTGAAAATGCTTATTATATAAATATTGTCCTTTCTGGTTCAGTAGTGTATTATTCCCTTTCCTTTTGTACAGCCATAAAACTGTCCCTGTTCTTCCTTTTCCAGACTGGTGTAACTGGCATGTGGAATGCAACAGCTGGTTGACTCTGCAATGATCCAAAAGCAGCAGAAGACAAGGAGTGCAGAGGGGACTGCCGCCTTCTGCCAAGCGTAGAGCTAAGCAGCTGCTTTGTATTTTCACATGAACCAAAATGTTTCGTTAACTGCTTCGCTGCCAAGGTACGGAGTATATATAATGGGGCGTGGTTGCTGGCCCACTGGGTTACTCAGCTTTGAGAGGCTCAGTGATTCTCCTTTTGTTCCAAGTAGTGGCTGCCAGCATCTAGGACAAATGCTTCCGTCACGGGAGGAATGATGGCAGGACAGTATTCAAACGACTTTATTTTCTCTCTGTTTCATTAAGCATGCCCGTATGTGTAAGAATCTCCCCTTAAAAGAACATTTATAAGATTGCAAATGCTCAAAAGCTGGGAAATGCCGATGGAGAAATAAGCTTTTTGATCATCTTTAATTGTATAAAATAATAGACTTATAAAAGGATAGGAGTCTCAAGTCTTCCTGATTTTTTTTTTTTCCCCAAATGAAGTGTGCCTTTTTGGCGGTCCTTGGGAAGTCGCAGTAAACCTGTCCAGAACTGAAGATCTGCGTCTTGTTATGAAGATGAGAAAGTGAACGAGGAAACCGCTGTTAATTAAAAGAAAAGTGAGATTCTCTGTTTAGGGTAAGAGTATCAGAAGTGATACTGAGAACAGAGCATTTCACTCTTCAAAGGAAATACAGCCTGGAGAAACTGAGATAAGAATTACAAGGGCAAAAGTTGAACTCTGGGTAACACATTTGCATCCAATGTTGCCCCTACTTTGCTGGCGCGTGGGTGCTGTGGCAAGGGTAATTAGGAAGAGGCTAATCAAAAGTCTTAAGATGTGTACTCATGTACACATAAACGGAGGGCGTAGGGGAGGTGCAGTTGCAATCTCACGAAGAGGTTCTGGAGGAAGCGGGAAAGATGCTCTGCAAATATTCACGCTCCACGCTCCAACTAGAAAAGGAGCAAAGTTCACGTGAAGTGCCAGAATCCAGCCCACGGGTAAGGTGGGCTTGAGCGGCCTGTGAGCACGGTAGAAATGCTGACCTGCCGGCAACTCTCCTCCTTAGCGGCTGGAAAAGCTGGGACACGAGTCCCTGGTGGGACACAGCACTGAAACCTCGAATAGTGGGGGGCGCAAACCCGTGGTCGCTGTACTCATGAAACCCAGTAGTAAATTAAATGGGTCTAGTCGGGCTGTGAAACACACTGGCTGTCGCTTAGGGCGTCTGCGCGGTTTGGGTGCCGACAGCAAGCTCCACAAAGGCAGAGCACTGCAGATGGGAAGGAAACATTTGCAATACGATGCGAGGAAATGGGACAGCCTTCACCCTCATAAGCACGCGGCAGGGAGTCATGAAACACCAGCTTTCAAGCTGAGTATTTGCATTTACGTCCCAAACTTTGCCGTGCGCACTCTGGTGTGCAGGGCAAGACCTGCTGGGTTCCAGGCAAAGACAAGGCAACTGGAGCGTGCTCCGACTGCAATGCTGAATGCCTGTGCTTTATCTTCTGTTTATTCATAACCTCCTGTTTAAAGTAATTGTGTTTGACTTGCTAAACAAACCTTTCTNGTTTCAAGCTGACTATTTGCATTTACGTCCCAAACTTTGCCGTGTGCACTCTGGTGTGCAGGGCAAGACCTGCTGGGTTCCAGGCAAAGACAAGGCAGCTGGAGCGTGCTCCGACTGCAATGCTGAATGCCTGTGCTTTATCTTCTGTTTATTCATAACCTCCTGTTTAAAGTAATTGTGTTTGACTTGCTAAACAAACCTTTCTTATTCATAAGTCTTTGTGTTTTGAAGGATGGAGGGGGGCGGTGAAGCAGGGTGAGACTGACAAACAGGGTGAACGGTTTTGGGGGAGGCAGCGGCTCTTTTTATAGCGATCGCAGCTTCTTGAGGAATACAGACCCAGGAATATGTTTAGGGAAACCAGGGGATGGAGAGCACTTGCAGCCAGACCGAAATGGGTCAGTGTGGGGCCTAGCAAGGCCGAGCGCCAGCTCTGGGAAACAGTACGGCAGGCATATGCCAGAAGGGGAGAAGACGGATAGTAGAGGAATGCTCTGAGCGGCCCTCGGTGCCCGGTGAGCGGGCTGCAGGTAAAAGCGTTGCCAAGAGCAGCCGGGAGGACAAAGCCACGGGACCCCAGGCTCCTCCGCTTTGTTAAGGTTGCAAAGCGCTTAACGGATGAAGCTGTGGACCGCAGAGGTGGGAAGTGAGTCTCCTGGAGGAGGCAGCGGGTTGCACTCCCGGACCCGCCTCTGCCACAGAGCCCTAGAGCAGGGCTGATTACAGCTTTCCCGTGGCGTCAGGCACGGCAGGCTCCTAGTTTTCTGCAGGTCTAAGCAGTATGGTCTGTGTCGCTGGGATGCTGCCCCTCACCCGCCTGGATGTGTTGGAGCTGGGCCTTGAACCTAAGAACGGCCGTGTAACTTCAACCCCGAAAACAACGCGTCTCCATTATCTCATCTCGGGCACACCAAACTCATGGTGACTTATCCTAGTCTTCGTGCCTCAGGAGCTCCTCTTCTCCCACCCTCATCAGACTGCTCCGAAGAAACATCCGTGGGTATTTGAGAAGTGCTTGGATGCTGTCGTGATGAGCCTATTGAAAAATCCACGAGGAAATGAATAATTCTGTACTTGATGAGGGATTTGAAAGGTGTGCTGTATATAGCACACGGAGCCCTGCGTTTAGGCATGGGAAGCATAGAATGTGGAGTGGCTGCTCTTCAGAGGGCAGCATCTGATCTATAGCCTGGAAAAGTTTAGAGGGCGTTGGAGAAAACCAGTGAGTGACCAGTCAATGAAGGCTGCACTGCAGCACGCAGCACTCTGCCGCCCGCCTCCGCTTTACCTGCGACACTGGGGATTTAGAGACAGGAGCAGCCTGTGTCTGGTCAAAGGGATTACCAGCAGAGCAAAAGCTGGGACAACCTTGCCTTAATCGGGGAAAAAGCAATTTTGAAAGGAAGTGTTTTTATTTTCATAACATTAAGTAAAAAAATCCTAGTGGAGGGCGTGCTTGCCCCCTCGTAACCCTTGCTTGCTCTGTCTTAGGTGTGGAGACGTGACTCCAAAAGAGCCCGATCTTACAAACATTTGGAAATCCTGGGTAATATGATTTCCAGAAGTTGGTGTAGAGTCTTGAAAACTGCTCAAACATACAAGTTCTGGATCTTTCAATTTTCAGAGCTCCGTTACGCACTGAGGAACAAGAATTTTTTTTTATTTAATATAACCCTGACACGTTGAACTGCTTTCTCATCTCCTGACACACCAGAATTGCGGTCAGAAGTAGTACTCAGAATGTAATAGTTTTGAGAAAAATGGTGATGTATGTGTTTAGCTTTACATATACTGACAAGCTTCTCAGGGCTTCACCGCTCTGTCCTTTAGGCTAAACACAAACCGAGCATCGCCAAACGAGGGGAGTCAGCATGGGCTTGGGTAAACTTCAGCAACTAGCTCTGAAGCTTTGGTGAACCTTCAGATGTTTATTTGTGAAAACTTAGTCCTCAAGCGAAATGGCAGCTCTAAGCACACACACACACGCGCACACACACACACACACACACACCCCCCCCCAGTAGGAAGGATTTATCACATCCAGATCAGCTTCTGACTCGGATAGGGTATAGAGCCCATATTTTCAAAAACTGATGGGTGGATGAGCTAGTCTTTTAGACAGAGTTTTGGATACTTGGTGCAAATGAGTCTCAGCTATGTACCACTACCTTGTTTCATGACATGGCTTCAGGAAAAAGAGAGGGGAAATGATACTTGAAACACACGTTTTTTCAAAACAAATTTTAGTTTTAAGAAAACCTGGATAAATTATGAGTCGATTCTCCTTCAGCCGTTATTTACTAGACATTTTTAGAGATGATGTATTTATTTATTGCCCTCTGAGACCACTGGAGAGGAGGGGAAATGCAGTTAGTCCATCACTTGCCCGGATAGAGAGAGATGCAAACTCTATAATAAAGTATCGATGGCACCCCAAGGGGACAAAAAGAGATTTGCATCCCAGTGGCCCAGCTGACAGACCGCATAAGTTACTGCAGCAGCAGCAGGGTACTGTCAGAGCAAGGAGGATGATGAGAGAAGAGGGAGCAAAACATGATTTGTACTGGCATGCAGTGAACAAGCTAAGCTGTGTAAAAATGAATACACAAAATTAAAAGGATTAACGGGACAAGTTAGCGCAGGGTAGCAGGGAAAGTCCCCTGTCTAGGCACTTCTGCCAGGTTCCACCCAGACAGGTTATTTCTTTAAAACTTTCTTTCGTTTGTAAGTGAAATTTCATCTGGAAAGCGCCTCGTGAACAAAATCCAAATCCTCCCCCTCCCCTCCCCACTCCACCTGGATAAGCCCTTTGAGCGCTTAAAATTTGCTTTTATTTAAAAAATCCCGGTGGTTTTCACAAAAGCCTGAAATGTTGGCTTGGTATGAGAAAGGCTAGTGGCACGTTGGCCACCAGAAATCATCCAGTGAGTTCATTTGCATCGAATGCTCCTCTTAACCTCATGTTGTAAATCACTTTTAAATAGCCGGCCGCTTCACCCCGGGGCTGGCTGCCGTTCAGGACTGAGCAAAATAATAGCTTTTGCTTATGCTGTGAAGGCCTTTGAAATCACTTGTGATGATAAAGATGTGTAGATGTAAGGTTTTTACTATTTAAATCACAAAGCAGGGCCTAAACATTTTTCTGCAATAACATTTTGCTGTGGAGCACAGCCTGCTCTGTCCACTCCCACCTCTGAAGTTAAACAAAGCTATGATGTGCAGCGTTTGCCCCGTTGGGTGGTTGGGGGTTGGGTTTTCTTATAGTACCATCCCTGACTTTCATCTTGCGAAAGGCAGTGACAACATTCACAAGATGACAGTCACTTCACGCAACAGAAGGCTGACTAGTTGAAGGAAGGGGATGATATTTGGGAATGAAAAATGACACGTAAAACGACATATAAAGTGAGCTTCCCCCCCCCCTAAAATTCTCAACAAGCAAACTCCAGATGTCAGCATTTAAGCACTGTCAGGTATTGCTTGTATAACCGTAGCACCTCCAGACCCACAGGGAAATCGCAGGTATTGCGCGCTCCTGAGGGGCACAGTGTGTGTTGAAGAGATTTAAGCTTCAGGTAGACAAGCCAGAAAAAGTGAAGACCAGGAAACGTCAGCACTGCTTTGGTTTAGTTTCTTTCTCCCTTTAAGAAATAACTGCAACAAGTTGCAGGTGGCTTAGATTAATCTAAATTTAAGATGATACGGAGATTGGTGCCACGGGGAAGAAAAAGAAAAATGAAAAAGACGAAAAGAAAAATGAAAAAACAAAAAAAGAAACCTCAAAGCCTACAGGTACAGTGACAATTTACTCATAGTGACCCAGACTTTCTGATGAGGAGCTAGGTAGAGATCACAATAAGCCTGGGCAGCTTCGGTGGTCAGCTGTTGTTGCTTCTTTGTAGACTGAAGCCGCGTGGACAGGTCTGCACGTCGGTACTGCTGCTGTCGCACTGGTGGCTTCTTGCAGGAGAAACACCGTTGTCCTCCAGATCACTTCTTCAACCATATCAGCTGTATTCAGTCCTCGAGAAGTTATTGCTGTCTCTGTGTGGCTGTAATCGTTCAAGTTACATCGCCTTGAAGGGTGAGGTGTCTTCTCTACTTGTACGGGGAAGAGGTGGGAAGAGGCCATTTGAAGGTGTTGCTGCTACGCCAGCGCTGACAAACACTTTTGATCTTTTGAGCTTTTTATGGATTTTTTTTTTTTTTTTGCATTTCTTTTCCCTGGCTTACCATTTTCTTTGTTCTAGAAGAATACTTAAGTCAAATTAGGAGGTCTTACTGCTCCCTGTGTCTTCAAAACAGACCAGTTTGTATCTGCTGAAGGAGATTTATTGAACAGCTTGAGGATTTATAAGCCATTCCTTATATTTGTGGAGTCCTGTCCCAGGAGGCGTTAGCATGAAACCTTGGATGGATCCACTGGGAATGCAAGTTTTTTCTGCTTGATCTGAAGAGGTTTTCTTCAGTCATGCAAGGCCTTCCTCCCCTGCTCCCCACTGCCTTTCTCCATGCCCGCATGTCCTGGTGGAAGCACATACAAGCAAGGCCCCACGTACCGCCACTGGAAAACAGGGTAACCAACGCTAATCCCTCACTTCTGTGAGAAGAGAACGCTTTGCCTGAATGCAAAAATATACCTGTAAGACCAGCAAGTTATCAGACGTAGCAAATGCTAACACAAGAGCCTTGCTGCTAAGGAGAATTAAAGCCAAGCTGGACTTGGCCAAAAGGATAATAAGAGTCAGACGTGGAAGGAAAAAAAGTATAGTTAAAAAATAATGTTTTACTTAGATTGTTGAATTGTGGTCAAGGGAATGAAAAAGAGGACTGGGCTGTTGCTAGGAGTTTCACTGCGACAGGGAATGTATGTGTAGGAACATCTGGTATGTTTGGTCCTAACACTCCAGGTCTTTTACCATATCCTGCCCAGCTCTGCTGAAGTAAACCAGGTGTAAGTGGTTTCAACAGAACAGCCAAAACCACATCTTACTTGGAGAAATCGTGTCTTGAACATGAAGGCTTTGTTCTCTAGGGCCAGAGCTCCTCTCTCCCCACTGGTACTCCATGAAAGTGTTTACAGAGGCCAGCAGCCCAAAGAAGTTGAATTCAGGACCTTGAAAGCTTTGGCCTTCGCAAAATAAACCTTCAAAGGAGATTCAGAACTATCAGCAACAAAATACTTTCTATTCTCATCCACGGCAGCCCCCTCCATTCCTGTCTCATGTTTATTTAACAATTTAAAAAATAAATCCATTGCTTTGAGCTCAGGAGATTGATATTTTTAAGGTCTGTGGGGTTTTTTTCCGTGTACATTTCCCATAATATTCTATATTTCCTTTTTCCTTTTGTTGTTTTACTTTAGTCACCATTTCTCGTGTTGGCAAGTACAGCTCTTGCTTTTTCCTTATGCTGGTAATACGATAGGTGAGGCAAGGAAACGCTGATGACAAAAGCTCCTGTACTCCTCCTCTTTACCTGAGCGGTCCAAATTGATGTCTCTTTTCCACATGGGAGGTTTGGCTTAAAATAGATCTGCAAGGCCGTATTTTCAAATATCAGCACTCACGCTGTTCCTGCAGTGTCTATTTTCTGCGCAGTTAGCACTGAATTGATGTGAGCCTCACAAAGAGCGTAGTCAGGAGGCTGTTTAAGTTTCATTAAAAAATAAATAAAACCCAGATCCCTGGGATCCACTTAACTGCCCCCCAAACTGGACAAACACCAGAGCTAATCTGAACTATTTGCTCCAAATTATTCTTGCGAGTTTAGTTCCTCGCTTGCTTACCGCTTAGTTCAGAAATCAAACCAAGTGTATGGAGCAGACTTACAATTCCAGAAAAAATCGGGAGGATCTTTTGCTGCATCCAAGTAGTTGGATTTGATTATTATTGTCTGATGGACCGATTGCCAATATCACATTATGTTGTTTCTATTCCCTCCTCGTGTGGCTGAAGCATTTCGAATGGGGGGGAAAAAAGCAAAACCCAAAAGCAATTAAAAACAAACAAAAAAATCCGTAATGACCTTCTTGCGCATGTTTCTAAAAGGAGTTCAAGCCTGCTTTTCTACCTGTATCTCCTGTTTAACAAACTGTATTATTTCTGCTGTAGGCATTTTCTCTTTTTTTAACGAATGCATAATAGAAAGGCCCTTGCCTCACTTGGGTTTTCCTCCGTGCCCATGAGCGCTTCAGTCAGTCACAAACACCAGAATCGGAGCACCTTAAAACTGGAAGCCAAGAGATAGAAAAGAGGGCCAATTCATATATTATCTAACTGCTGCTTGTGTTCAGGTGCCAGTCAGGCGACGCTGGCGGTGGTTCTCAGCAGCTTCCCAACTACGCGTAAAAGGAGCACGAAGCTTTTAGCCATCACGTCTTCAGGGCTTAACCCACTGTTCTCACTCACCAACAACCAGCTGCCAACGACGTGTTAATAGCCCAGCTCTGGGCAGGAGCTGTGCGGGTTTTTGATCTGTAATAGTCCCAGTAGGAAAAGCTTCTCTGATTGAGAGCATCTTCTGTAACCGGGAGCATCTTCTGCTATTGCTGGTGCCTTTGCCAAGGCAGCAGGTTTCACGGGAAGACAAAGCGATGGTGAAAGACTACATGTCACCAACTGCGTCGGTTGGATGAGGACGCAAAGGCCTCCGGTGGAGAAACAGCAAATCCCCCACAGCCGGAGCTAAATAATTATTTGAGGGAGATGATGCCCACTGCGTCAGCTGAGAGGGGACTGGTAACACTTGAAGCATTCGTGCACAAGGACGCGTGGGGACGCGTCAAGAGACGGAATCCCTGTGCACAAGGCAGTGCTGTAGTGTGAACGCACGCCTGGCACACACACATTCAAAAGGCTGGTGGCTCCCGCGGGACCGAGCGCTGCGCACCTGAACTGCAGCAGAGTTTATCCCTGCTGACCGGCCAGGAGAGGAAGCCCATGCCACAAAGGTCCTGTTTTCGGAGCTCCCCCCGCCATTTTAATGGGTAGGAGGACCCACACAGAAAAAACCCCACACCTCTGCGGCTTAACTTTCCTTTTCTCAGCACAACCACTTTATCAGGACTCCAAGACAAGACAAGGCTACCCGACAATGAAAAAACACGTTAGAAACACACGAAGGGAAGAAAGGCGCTCTACTCATTGGTACCGCTCTTACTGCTTACGTTCCCATTCTCCACCTCCCCGAAACGAACTTCACGTGGAAACTGCAGGTTTGCCCCGCGAGGAGGAGGCACCATGAACCTTGCAGCTGAACGCGTGCTTAGGAGGCTCCTCGCTACAGAACGTCTGTGGGTCTCCTGCAGGGCGAAATGTATCACACAGGGCAACTGATTTTTGAACAAGTTCAGCATGCCATTGCTTGTGCAAAACACGTGTCCAGCCACCAGGCTTGCATAAATTGGCTGTAAATAGTTAATTAAATGCATTTGTGCCCCACCACCTGATTTGCATGCAGAATTGTCAAAACAGCGTGCTAAGATTAGACACAATGTACTCCCCGAACACAATTGTACCACTGAAACAGGCTGAAAATCTGGCGCGTTGAGTTAAATTTTCACATTGTGCCTTCTTGTGTAATAACAATAATCTCCTCTGCCTCGGAGTATAATCGCAATAAAGAGCTTTTTGTGATTCATTCAGTGTTTATTCACTCAGTAAACAGCCCTTTATTGCTTTTTATACTACAAAGCAAATGAGATTATTGCTTAAATTGTCCGGTTGCGACTAGCTTCTGTCCTCTGGCTTGCTTGTTCAGTTTGTTTTTGTGTTGTGGTTTTGGAAAAGAAAACTTGTTTAAAATTAGCTCCCCAATAAATCACAGTAACAATGAAGTGAGAGTTTCTGCAGTGTGACAGATTTGTAGCTTTTTATGTTTGTAATGATGTTGATATGTTTTCTAGCTTATTCATTCCCTTCTGCCTCTATTCTCCCAAACCCTGAAGTCTGCTGCAGTGAAGAAAACCCTAAGATGCTGGAGTTCGGCAACGGGGAACTTGCAATCCTTGGACTGCACAGCTGCCACTGTGGTATTCCCAGGATGGAAAGGTGCAGGGAAGAGACAAAGAAAGTAAACAGGCAGGAGTCTGATGCGCAGAGCTGAGAGGCATCAACCCTAGTTCCCATCCTACGCTGCACCTGAAGGCTTGAGCAATTTCCTTCACTCATCCATGCCTATAGAACAAGGTTGGTGATGTTATCTATCTCCTTTGGAAAGTGCCCCAAGACCTTTGGATGGTTAGCAGTGAACATTTTCGTTATTCAGTGACTCTCCAAGTGGTTCCCAAGAGCAGCTGTTCTTGACACACCATCGCCCCGCGAAGAGGTACGGCGAAGGAGCTCTGCAAGCCTCAAAACAGGATTGGGAACGTTGTAGTGTTCATCGTGGAGACAAGCAAGCCGGCTTTATCCCGCATTCACTCCTTTCCCGAGTGTGCAAATGGAGCGGCCCATAATTATTCCTCATCAAGAGGCTACGTGGTGTGTTCACCAAGAGAACGGGAAAGACTATTTCTCTCTTTCAGGCAGTAACACGTAAATGGAATTTCTTATTGCAGTCTTGCCAGCTTCCAGACATTAGGAAAGCATTTCACTGATAATTATTGATCTTCTGTATTTATAGAAAGCTGGGACCTAGTACAACTCAATATTCAGGAGATGCCAATTTTCTATGAATACCTGAGAATGACTTGGTCATTTTCCATTTCTGTAATTGCGTCTGTATTGCTGGGGCATGAATTGCATTCCTTAAAATCCGCCTAGAAATAGAACATGGGCGAGGAAGCTATGCCTGAATTTCTTTCTGCTTACTGAAGCCAGGCACGTTGTTTTCAATTTGAGCACTTTAAGTATTAATGTCCCGCTTCCTTTACTCGCGTCTAGAGTCAGCTTCCACACTCAAAGAGATACCTTAAATTAATTGATCAAGAATCGCAAATTGGGGCTCTCAACCTGTTAAATGTGCAACTGGGTCTGTATTTTCTCTAATGGACTCTATATTTTCTACGGGAGTCTTTGCATTTAGCCGGCCTTGACAGCTTTTGAGCGACCGTATTTCTCCTTCGGGTAATAGTGTTTCCTAGACTTAGCTCTTATTCCTCTTCCGCGTTGTTACATTCAGTTGTCTTATTAGTTTATAGCACCTATTTTTACCCTAACCTAGGCAGTGACATGGTTCTCGAACAGAGCAGGTCAAGTCCCAGCTCCGCTGAAGTCCTCAGCAAAACCTCAGCCCGCTGGCACCAGAAATGAGGCAGTACATCCCCACCGCCTTGAGCTTGCAATACGGTTCGACATCTCAGAGCCGAAGGACCTGATCTAGTTGTTCCCGGGATAAATCTGATATGTGAGCTAGTACCTCCCGCGTGCCCGACCTTGCTCACTGCGCTAACTGGGTAGTTTACATGCTGCAGAGGTTGAGCTCGCTGATCACGTGGAGATCTCACAGTACTTGAAAGTGAGGGCAAGGCCTGGAGTGCCGTGATACTACAGTTTTAACAGCAAAATCTCCAGAGGTTCCTCTTTGGGATGCTACAGTATGAAAGCTATGCCTACCCTGGATGACAAAAAAAAAAAAGATCTTTAAACAATCCATATTTCTTTGATGCTAAAACAATCGTTAGTTGTCAACCACTGCATATCATCACCTGTGTGTACATTAAAGGGGAGGTTTCAGAGCCAGTACTGACAACGAAGCAGTGTCCTCCCTTTGGGAGCAAGAGGCAGGCAGGCATCAAATTTTCAGGGAGGCTGTTGAACGTCTCCTCTCAGTTAATCTCGTGCCAGTGGCACTTGCAGAGGTGATGGCTCAGAGCAATGCTCCGTGCTTTCCAGGTCCGCGTTGAAAGCGCGCTGGAAATAACGCGCTCCCTCGCAGTGCGTGCGTGCGTCGCCCCCGCCCCCGTGCCGGCACCCAGGAGTTTCCCTATGAGACTTCTGCCCGTTCTGGCGCTGGCTCCTGTGTGGATGTGACATGTTTGGTTTCACTGGGTAGGAATACACCCTGCTTCGTAGCTTCCATGCATAAGAAACTTGCTAAGTGCATGGCCTTATGTGTGATTAGATTTTTGTTTCACAGGGCAACAGTGATTTATGAAGCATATTTCCATGTGGTAACCAGAAAACGTTTCCATTTAATGATTGCACGGTGTACTTTCCTTTATCAAACCTGCTTGAAAACCTCTTATTGTTTTAAGAACCCATTCTCACAGGAGATTTGTCGCTTTAACCACATTTCGTTTTGAAGGGGTTCTGCTCTCGTTTGCTAAAGCTTTCGGGTTGCTGGGTGAATCATGCGGTTTGTTGGAACAAGGTGAGGAAACGTGAGCCGATGGTCAACGCGCCAAGCAGGAACTTACAAGGGTTCCTTCAATTACCAGCCCTGACACTGGGGGTTTGGGTGCCCTTGAGCAAGTCACTTTGCGTTCATGCGTGCCAGCTCAACCATCCGAAAAAGCAGAACGGTCCTATTCGTTTTCCCTGTTCATCCCTTCAAGACTCTTCATCGGAGGTTCTGGTTCTCACCGGGGCATGCTGGCTGCCCAGCATGGTGAGGGTACGCAGCCCTGGTTGTCACAGCATATGAATTAATGATCCGAATAATCGTGTCAAAGAAATATTAATTAATCGTTGCTCCAGAAAAAGAGCTCGCCACAGACGCTCTCTGTGGGCCCTCGGTACAGCCTTGGAGCTGCTGGAAATGCGCTGTCTTTTCGAGCACAGCCCATGGACATGATTAAAAAGAACCGCCTCAAATCATCCCAACTTCCTCACTATTAAACAGCAGCTACAGCTCCTTCTCTTTTTGATTTTCTTCTTCTTCTTCTTTTTTTTTTTTTTAACCTGGCAGCCTTAGTCAATAAGCCATAAGCACCTAGCTAAGAAGAACTGCTGTCATCAGACAAAAAGGCCTCCGAGTCCACATCCCTAACAACCTATTTTAATAACAAGAGCAATAACGGGATTTATTATGCATGCGGCTTTCTGCAATCATTTCTGAAGAGAAAATTAGTTTGAAGCCTCAGGCGACAGTTGAACTCTCAGAGGCGCCTAAAATAAAATAAGGATTGGGGGGTGCAGGGAGGGAGGGGGCTGAAAAAATAATAACTGGGGAAAGAAGTGTGATGGGAAACGTTATTGGAGCAAGCATGCCGGTAAACTTTATCTGTGACTTGCTCTTGTCCTCCCGAGGGAGAGCACGGCGGCTGGGAGCTGTGTGGGTTTGCTGGGCTGCGTGGCCGGGCTGCGGGTGCTGCGGGTGCTGCCGCGGGAGCCGGCTGAGCACGGTCTGGCGTGGGCTGCTGGCGACACGGCCCCAGCGCCGCGATTTGCTGCACGAGTGGAGCGGCGATGAATTCCAGAGGGGCTCTGTGCTGAGGAGCAAACCTCGGCTCAGGCAATGGGTTAAAAGGAAAACAAAATTTAAAAAAAAACGAAGAAAGAAGAGGGCAAGGGCTGGGCGAGCTGCTGGCGGCAGGTGAGGGGCAGGAGCAAATCCAGCTCTCGGGTAATGTCCTGACCTGCACAGGCATCTGCCCTGGGGACCCGCTGCCACCGCATCCACACCTGCCCCTTCCCAACCACCAAAAAATTGCCTCTCTTCCCAATCACCTTCAGGTCCACCTTGAAACAGGGCGTTAGATACTGGCACCAGCCTGCCCTGAGACACCAGCAGCACCCTTTGCTGCGTGTAGGGAGAGGGGATGACGTTCGGGAATGGGAGGAGGAGACCGTTCCGATCCACGCCGGTCACCCTGTGGTTTTCTCTAACCAACGGCAGGCCAAGCTGCAAACTGGTCCCCCCCAGACACGCTGAATTCCTCCCCGAGTCTGCA
The DNA here is from genome assembly GCA_013398225.1 of Steatornis caripensis. Classification (NCBI taxonomy): domain Eukaryota; kingdom Metazoa; phylum Chordata; class Aves; order Caprimulgiformes; family Steatornithidae; genus Steatornis; species Steatornis caripensis. Next base: position 297,952 of record VZSC01013089.1, read on the forward strand.
CCTACAGAGCCTATGCCCAGACCTCTCCCCGCTCCCGAAGGCATTTGAAGGGCCGGCGGTAGATGTTGTTTGGTAGCTGGGACAGGCTGAGGTACGGCCCGAAACCCAGAACTTAACCTCATCAGCACGACGCTGGGCACCGCCTCCCAAGAGGTGCCCCACGCAGCCCAGCGCATGCAGGATGGCGTCTGCCTCCCACAAGGACTCGGGGAAGAAGACGGCATTTCAGGGGCAAGGCTGGCTTCTCGCCCGCCCTGTAGACGACTTCCCATCGTAGGGCAAGCCAGCACTGAAGGACTGGGGCGCTGCAGCCAACACGGGGCCAGGTGCCACGATACCAAACCATCCCCTCTCCCTCCCAGCACCCAGCGTAGGTTTGCTTTCCCCTGCCCCTTGCTCTGCATTCCCGTTTCAGACAGAGGGTAGGGACGTGCGGCTGGTTAGCACACAATTGTTCCTTCTAAACCAGAAGCGACATCAAGGGAAAAGAGTGTGTTCGTAGTGTCCCCGCTGAAGAAAGACAAAGCCAATTACTTTTGTGTTTGTCGGACCGAGCGCTGGCCTTTTGGGTTTTTTTTAATTCTTGAGGACTTTTTTTCTCCCCTTCCTGAGGCAATGCGTGAACTTAACTGCTGAAATCATGTGGGCCCAGCTGACTGAGACCAAGTCTCAAACCTGCTATTAGATGCTCCTTGCTCTTTGAGCTCTGGTTTGAGGACACACTGCTTTACTTCAACCCTGGGCTTTGAGGCCGCCCCTTTCGAACCGTAAGGGGTGGCCAAAGAAAATAGTGTGTGGTTATTGTTTAAAAAGTCAGCGTACCAGAAAAGTATATGATCGCTTAAAGGCAACGTCGGAGAGCAGGGTCTTCCGCTGGCTTCATCCAGCGCCTTGGCTAACCAAATAATTCCATAGTGATATTTACGGCTTGTCTATAAAAAAGAAAATGGTTTGAAATCTTGTGGCTGTTTAGTACCCATGTCTTTAATGTCTAACTGCTTATTCGTTCTGAAAAGTGGGATTTAATAAGGCAGTTATTCTATGTTATTTAAATACCAATTGATTATTAAAAACATATTTATTTATAACTACAAATTACAAAGTAGTTGGGGAGGCGCAGCCAATCAAATCAGTGCACTGCCTGATGAATATCCTTTTCTAACCCCATCATTTTATATATAGAAAAGAGGTTGACTTATGCAGCGGGAATAAAACTAACTTAACTGCCTTTATGGGTCATTTCTTTCTTTGATGAATACTTGTAACTCCCTTTAGCAGTAATAGGACCTTTGCTTTCCAACTGAGCAGAAAATAAACAGACCTCACTGTAGGGGCTCTATTGCCTTTTGGGGGGCTCTGAGCAAGGTTAAGCAGAGGCGGGTGAAATGGTCTCTGCTTTAATAAAGCATGCCTAAAATAGTCCTGAACGAGATCCCCTTTGCCTGTTTCCTGACAAATGCTGCCCGGAGGGTCCTGCCGGTTGCACTGACGCCTGCCAGCAAAGCAAAATGCCGTACCGGCCCGTGAGTTCTGCCGCGGCGGAGTCCCACTCCTTGGTCGTCACACCAGAAGACCGGACTGATAACAAACAGAACTTCTCTAGATGTTTTTTCGCAGCAGCCTTTGAAGATTTCTCTTTCTTTCTTTCTCTCACGCAGACCTTCCTGGTCTTCCTTGGTGGCTTTCGGAGCTGAGAGAACAAAGACACGTTGAAAGCTGGAAGAGATGAGAAGTGCTCATCCCATCCGTCCCTTTCCTTTTGCTTTGTTTTTTTTATTCCCCCAGTTTGTTTTACCTTTATTTTCCCCCCTTGGTTACATTATATGATTAATGAAGGTTGGGTGGGGGGGGGAGGGGAAAGGTAGCTCTTTCCTGACTCCTTTTCCAAATGCAAAGCGCGGCTGGTGTTGCAGATACAGGTTCTGCGACTCCAACAAGCTTTCACAGCACAGCAGGCCTGACTCGCAGCCAAAAAAGAGAAAATCTGATACGGTATTTATGCCTCTGTTTAGGGAAATTAACCCAAAACAAGGTGGTAGCTGAGAAAGAAGACGATGAGAGAGGGGAGAGGAGACTTGTTCTGTAAGTAAAAAAGAAAAAGGAAGCCTGTTAAGGTAAGCTCCCAAATAAATGCCGAACCCTTTGAAATCCTGTATCCTGGTGGCTTCACGAGTTAACTTTGCAAAGAAAACGGTTCACTCTTCCTTTGTGAGGCTCGTTAACGTCTGTGGGTTGCGCGCCGAGGTGTTGTATCACCAGTCGGTATCAATCAGCACGGCTCCCCCGAAATCAGTGTAACTACATCGACTTACCCAAGATCCGGGTCCAGGAAAAACAGCCACCTCCCCGGGTGGTGCGTTAAAGCCAGGGAAAGCACCAGGCCCCACTGCACCGCCGTGCTTTTCTTTCCACGGGCCTCTCTTTTAACTATGTGTTCTTTTGACTCAGTGATGTTGTTTTCTGAAATGCATTTTGATTCACTGCTGCGAATTGTTCACAATTAACAGATGTGTTGATTCAATTGCTGGTTTATTGTATCTTTTCCCCTTTTAGTGTAGCGGAAAATAAAACCAAATCCGTTCCTAAACAAGACAAGATCTTTAAAAAGATCTTCATTATATTTCAACAGCAGTCTTGCTTTGGTTGAAAGAAAATACTTCTGTTTATTAATTAAGAGGAATTTGCTTAAGTTAGTTCCACTGAACAAACACTTTGTTTTGCCACATGAGGCCAAATACTTTGAATTTTTATTTGCTACAGGGCGAAGCCCTGCTGTTGCTGAAACCGAATGCTGCACAACTCAGAGCAAAAGCAAGAGCGGACCAAGCCTTGCCGTTTTTGCGGGCACCTCTGTAGCCAAGTTTTTCTAAGATACGCATTCACACCAGCGTCTGAGCTTCAGACGAATCATTTCTTATGAAGGCATGGCCTGTGAAACCTCCTTTTTTCCGCCCGTAGTCAGTGAAAAAAAAAAAATAAAGTTATCTTCTTGCCATTTGCTCAGAATTTCATGCTGACGAATTTCAGTCTGGACAAAAACCAATCTTTTTTTCCAAGTTGTCGCTGCTTATAAAGCGTAATATGAAGTTGGCCGTAGAGACCATCCATGTCGTTCCCCACACGTGCCACCGCTCTGAAGTGCTGCAAGGCAGGCTCTGAAGAGCCCTCTGCGGAGGTCTCGCTGCAGGACTAAACTTCTTTGGAGTGAGATGAGGCAGAGCGAGCCAGCCCAAGCACGAGTCCAAGTATCAGCTCAGGATTTGCCCCTGCAATGAAGAGAAAGTGGTTTCTGCCCAAGTCCACGACAACTGGATTGCTTTTGTCCTTGTGTTGCTGCGAGAGCTGGTGTAAGAACGGGCTGGAGAGCTGGCTGGCTGCTCATCGTGCTAGTAATGCGATCGCTTTAACAGAGCCCCGGAAAGATAAAGTAGTTCACGTCGTGCCGGGAAGCAGAGCCCTCGTTTCAGCGGGGTTGTTGCTCTTGAAAGACAAGGTCCCAGTTTGCCCAGCGTTTGGACCTCGGCCCGGCCCCCGGGGCCCAGCCAGCCTGAACTTCAGCAGTGCTGGAGGAGGGCAGGGCTGAGAGCTGGAGCTGGATTTTATAACGCTGGTTTAACTTCAGGCTTGTGTGAGAAAAAGGGTCCAGGGTGACGTACACCGTACCTCTGTGAGCCTCAGCACTGCATGGGAGGAGGGGGGGTCGGCACGGGCACGTCGTGCACAGCCAGTTGATTCTCCAGCCGGCTTGACATTCAGATGTCAAGGGCAGACATTGAGATGCGCGCTTTTGGACAACTAACCCGCACTTAAATACCATTTACACTTATTAATGGCATCACAGTGACATCCGGTACAGTAACTCCGGAGGATTATGTGAAGTGAAGGGTGAAATAACTTCACCAAGAGGCAAAGGCTGAAGCATTCCCTTTTGTGCGTTGCGCATTCCTGTAGGCTCTGTACTTGCTCTTTTCAGACAATGCTTTCTTGGCTGGATGGATTATTGTATATCACCTCTCCAACCTGCTGTATTAATTTCCATTGACTGTGAAAAGGGCTTGTCAAATACAGAGGAAAAAGGAGGAGGGAGTCTTTTAATCCATAAGGCACAGTTCCTAAAAGCACCTTGTTGTGTAGTAGCTGCACACAAGTGAAGAATTTGTCAAGAATACAGGGTTTCTGCTAATTGTCTGAATAAATTACAGCTTTGGAGCCTGGAAGCCACAAATCATGTCATTGTACCACTAAGCCGTTCCTTTATGGAACAGGTCTTTTACAACCTGGAAAAAAAAAAACGCAAAACTTTTTAGAATACTGCCCTGCGGGAAAAATGAGAGAGAGAGAGAGCGCATGGGGACGCGAACACGGTAGCTCTGTACGTTCCCAGCAGCTGTCTCCGAGAGCAGGGTTCCCAATCTGCTCGCCTTTTGCGCTGGTACCAGCCAAGTCCTCTGAAGCGGTAAGACCACAGGTGAAGCTCTTAGAAGTGCTGGAGAAATGAGCAGGATTAAGAGAAATGTTTTGGCTGAGGGAGGGTGGCTGGTGGTTACTCCTGCAGTACGGTTGTCAGCTCATTCCTCCTCGGATCATTAGAGCTAGCCAGCCTCAAAAGAAAATACTAAATGTATAACAAGGCACATTAGTACAGCTTCATGTGACGTTCACTTTGCTGCAGAGGACTTGCGCAAAGCACCATTGATTATTTTATCCTTTAAGATACAGTTTTTCTCACAAGCGTGGCGCGATGGGTCCGTGTCACCCTCTTAGCGCAGGCACTTGCCTGTTGCGTTTTTTTCCTACCAGCTTTAGCTATGGTGAAAGAAAAAGGAATACAGGGATTTTATTTTTTTTTTTAATTTTCTCCTGAAGTATCTGGTTTCAGACTGTGGGCTGAGTCCTGCTCTCACTGTTGTCCCTTGAAAGACTCCTACCGAGTTCAGCAGTCTCTGGATGGCGGCAAGGCCGTGTGCGGTAATCCAGTGCGGCACAATCCTTGAAGGGGAGTTTAGCTCTGTGTAAAGAATGACTCTTCAAGATAATTCCCAGTTCATACTGTGAGCTACACAATTAAGGGCAAAGTGCTCTCGGAAATTTCCTTAAGGCAACCTGAAGCTGTGCTCAGGCTCTTTCCCAGTTTATCAGCAGCGCTTGGCAAAGTACTTCAGGCTTCTTTGCAGACCACAGTAATTGGTTACCAGACACTAGAGGACAAGCTGCCCGATAAAATTCAAAGTCTGTAATGAGGCAGACAGGCATGATAACACAGTAATAAATCACAGCCGTTAGGGTATATTCCTGGGATGGCTGGCAGAGGGGTTTCAATCAGAAGTCAAGAAGAACCTGTAGCGCCACGTCATCCTCCCCTTCGCGGTCAAATCTCACCCTGGATCCTCTCCGGGTGTCAGGTCAAACGCAGCAGTGAGGCCCACGCTAAAGAGAAGGTAACTACAGGCGAGACGCCAGACAGGAGATGCGCTCAGACTTGCTCTTTAGAGGTTGCACTAGAAAAAAAAATAATCATTTTTATACACTTCAGGAAGTTTAGTTCCTAGACCAACTATCCATTAATGCATTATGCACGTGAGTAATCAGTTGCAAGTCCTGGTAGCTGCCTGGGATCATCCTCTGCACAACCCAAAAGCGCCACGGGATAAACACGCACCGCTGATTCAGTAAGTTGATGAAGAGCTCAGCGAAGCTGATGAAAAAGTCTCAGTGTCATCAGTGGCTCCAAATCCTGCAACATCTGCTTGGGACAAGCAGCACGGGGACAGATGTGGTTTGCACCAACAGGGGACACAGCTGCTTTCCCCGCTCCACACGCACGCCTCCTCCCTGTTATAGTCATCTCCCTGGGCAGGCTAGTCCGTGTGCCAAAGGTAGTGAAGGAGAAGAAAGCCTTTATTCCACCAAAACTACAACGAATCGTTAGCTGTAATGCACAACTACTTGTTTGGACCCTTACCTTTTGACTCGGAAATGTCCCGTTCTTCAGGACGTGCCCTGCCCTGCCAAAACTCTTTCTAAAGCGTTAGCCCGGTCCCCACATCTGTCAAATCACAGCGGATTATTCCATCTCTGCTTCTTCGTAAAGTTTCTTCCCCCTTCCTTAGAAAAACTGGGAGGGCAAAACGCTGATATAGATGAGCTAGCATTACGAGCGAGTGTGACAGTTTCGACAGAGAGAGGCAGATGGCTCGATCCGAAAGGCCCAGCCTCGGATACAGGGGGTCACACGTTCAAGCTCNTCTCTGCTTCTTCATAAAGTTTCTTCCCCCTTCCTTAGAAAAACTGGGAGGGCAAAACGCTGATATAGATGAGCTAGCATTACGAGCGAGTGTGACAGTTTCGACAGAGAGAGGCAGATGGCTCGATCCGAAAGGCCCAGCCTCGGATACAGGGGGTCACACGTTCAAGCTCCGTGTTTGGATTCCGTGGCTTGTGTTTCAAAAGCGTGGAAAATTCCGTTTGAGGATGATCTGCAGGCACTCGCAGACACGCTAGGGTGTGCAGTGCAGAGCAGTCCCTGGAGAGCCCAGGTGCCGATAGACTGGTTCATTTTTATCACGGCAACTACAGGATGAGTTGAGCCCGGCCTTTGATGATGCCAATATTGTTTAATGTTCTGTGTTATGGATTTAGCTGAAGGTGAACCATAGTCTGTTCAATTTCCCATGCGTGTTCTTTGGCGTTCAATGTTTTCTTGACGCTTATCATCACAGTTGGAACACAAGGTATGGCAGAATAGGTGTAACCATGAATTTGAAGAAAAATATACCAAGAGCTACACTTCTTTACGATAGTGTAAATAAGAAGCAACTTTTCTTTTTTTTTTTTTTAATTTCCACAGCTGAAGTTGAAGGAACTCCTGACAGAGCCCAAACAAAGCTCTTAAGATCCGGATGTTAAAATGCATATTTTTAATTTTATAGAATTGTGTTGTTATTCTATTTAAATTTATATTATTGTGTCTGACCCGGCGTTTTGGTGCACTCTGTCGTTCCCTTGCGTCCATAGTACTGCAGGAGTTACGACATGTACTGAAGGTACAAAATATCCGTTGCAATTTCTCTGAGAGAGAGCTCTAGCCTGAAAGATCTGGTGGAGGACTTGAGAAGCGGGGCTCTATCGCACGCCATCCCGAAGGGCTGCTCCTCCTGGGTTACCTTCCCACGCACCCAGCCCTGGTGCTGGGGGGTGCAGAAGACGACCGCAGTTTGACTTCAGGAGAAAGGAGTGCGATGGGGGCCAGCTGCACCAAAGGCTTGCACCCGCCTCTGTGAGCTCCCCGTGCAACCCCCTACAGAGTTCAGGCCTCTCCGTGCTCTGTGCACCAAAACGAGTTGCTCTGACACCACGAGGGGACTCTGCTGCAGCCCTGACCCACCCAGCACACCTACCCCTTTGCGCGTGTCGATCCCAGATGCACAACCCTCCAGTGCAAAGGCATTGCCGTGCGGCTAGGTGACCACGGCTCCGTCTTTATATCTCCCCCAGATTGCCACTGGAGCTGGACTGACTTCCCCTACGTGGAATTCTTGCCGCTGTACGTAACCGTACCTTTCTCTCTCGTTTCAGTTTGGTGCAGAGCAAATTAATTCTTTTGGCAGATTTTTCCGCTGTCAGTGGGGGTTCTTATGGTACATTATCAATGCTCCTCGCCCTGCTGATGCATAACACTAATCCATCATTAGAGCAAGAGTGTGCTCTGATGATGGATTAAAATAATTTATCATAAGAACAAGGGGCTATAATGTAACACCGTCAAAAGATGGCACCATGCGGAGACAAACAGATCAACGAGGAAATTCAGTAATGCTCATCGAATCAAGTGGATCTGCTGCCAAGAGGCTCTTCTGCAGCAAAAGTTTGGCAACTTGCAAAAATACCATTATTCTCCTCGCTGAAACAACTCCTTGCAGTAATGGCAGTGATTTAAGGATCTGGGGGGGGGGTTGAACAACAAAGGGAGCCTCCCATTGCTACCATCCCCTTTTTGGGACTAAATATTCCAGGTACAATTACAGGTCCTTTTGCCCCTTGAAAGTCTTATATTTTTAAGGCCGTTCACATAATGAAATGCAAATGTAACAGCTACTTAAACCATCAGTCCAAAGTAGGTTTGCTGCAGCATGGTTAAGTGACTGAGAAAGAGGATTTAAAACTCTGGAGACATTCTTATAGTCTTAGCTTTCTTTCGGAAGCACCGCATCTGTAATTCAGCACTTCATTCCTGTCTACTGCACAATTGCTTAACTGTACTCATATGTTTACATGGATTCTTCGGAACTCTGTTAAAATAAGGACTAACCAAAACACCTATTTAAATGCCTTCCTGGACATAAGTTTACGAAACCTGGACCAAAAGCAAACAGTGTACAAGAAGGTTAAGGAAAAAACTCCAAATTTTCTATTTCACCACCCATGGACAACCATAGTTTGAGTTGCTTTTAAGAAATGGGTTGTCAAAGGTCCTCTGTCAGGTGAAATGCGATAGAATGCTGAAAGAACAGATCGGATAATTCATGGGATCCTAGAATAAATCGGGTTGGAAGGAGTCTCAGGCTGTTGTTCACTGTATTTCTGTCTGAAAACAGCAGAGTGTATGGATAAATGTATAAAAACCCAACCCCAAAACCAGGGTAACCTTAAGTTTTCCCTGCGATCTGAGAGTACGTGCATCTAACGGAGGAGGCACTCCATAGGCTGAACAGAAGTACCTCCGTGCAACATTGATTTTCCACAGTCGGAATGACAGTGGTTGCCAGTCTTCCTATTACTGTAATTGCTGGCTAAATGAACTATAATTGTATTAAGTGGTAACTCTGAAATATGTATGTACTGTAAAAAGGAGCTGCAGCATTGCAGGCATAAAGATTTGATTTGCAATGTTTGAAATAAGTTCGGGGAGGTGAGGGCAGCGCTGGCCATGCAGAAAGCGGTGCGAGACAGCGTGGTAGCTCGGAGGGGTCCGGTTTTGTGACGGGGCATGTGGAGCAGGAACGGAGGAGGAGTGCCTCACTGCAGGGATTACAGCCCTTGGGGTCCGGGCGCCCGCTGCGCCTGGTACAGCAAGGCTGGTGCCTGCGTCGCTGCTATGAACCTAGCGATGCCAGCGGGCACCAATTTAAGTGAGCTCACCCTTAGTCACCTGTTTAATAAACAGCGCGGGAGGCTGATCTGCAGGGCCAGCCCGGCAGGCTCGGCGAAGCAGTTTCACCTGCAAATACCGTAGCACAGTGCACGACGTGTGCCTTGCCCCGAGTTTCATAAACAATATTTACTGGCGGCAGATCTTTAAGAAAACAGAGAAACCATCCGTGGCAGTTTGTGTTGCAGAAGCGCATCTTGGTGCCCATCAAAAGCACTGTGTGGGCAGCGAAAGGAGGTACCGCAAGCAAGGCGGCTTCGATGGGAAATGCTTTGGGTCTATGCTGTTGCTGCATACTATTTGCACAGAGCCCACGCTTTCTGGCCTCAGTTCACCCTTGTGCTCACTAAAAGTTGTTCTGTCCTTACATGATATTGAACAAAATAACGGTGCATTACACAGCGCTTAGGACTTTGCTGCCTTTTTCTCTTTCCTGTGACTGTTAGTCGTGACTCTTCTTAACAGTGAAAGAATTACAGAGGTTTCAATATGACTTTTCGTCTTGATATGACAACTAATGACAGTAATATTTTTAAAGTCAGACCGAGCTGTTTTCACTTATCCAAACCAATTGCTGCAGCATTTTGGTTTGCTAAAATTTGACATTTCAGAATCATGTTTTGTTCTAATTTCAGATAGGAAAATTATTTCCTTCCTGAGCAATTTGGGATATATTTGGGAATATTTGTGGATGCTGTGCTTTGGAATGTGACCGAAAAGAGTATTAGCGAGGCTGAAAACATAACAGAAAATGATCGAAATGCTGCCCATGAAAATTCTGCTGTGAAACCCCGTAAAATGGAAGTGATAGTCTCATGAAAAGTTTTCTGAGTAAAATCCCGTAAAATGTCATCTCTCCTTTCTGTTAGCCTGATGCAATAGTGGGTAACCACGTTCTTGCCTGGGAGGATTTGCTGCTGGTTTTTGCAACAATACGTTTTATTTCCAGGGTGGAAAAACAAACGGACCCTTGTGGAGAAATGCAGCAGGATTCCAGCAGCCATTGAAGCGGAGGGCAGGCCTGCCGTTGTTTGCAGTGCTCTTGGCTGAGCCCTCAACACAGTTGCTGAAAATGTTACGGTAACATTATTGTAAGCGGCAGGGAAATAATCTACCCTCAAAATCTTGCACGCAGTTCGTACTTAACCAGCGGCAAATTGATTGCTTGGCAGGGGAAACACGCTCGTCTTTCCCTGACTGGGGAAGCTGAGAGTTGCTGCCTGCACTGCTCGGTGCGTGAGGGCTCACCAGGAGCATCCCGGGCAGGGGCTGACCCAAGGCTGAGGTATGCTCGCTTTGCAGCCAACGCATTCTTAAGACGCGGCTGTTGCGTGCCTGGGAAACAGCCCATTATGACCACTGAAGCAAAGATGCCAATTAAAGCAGTTCTCGGGGCGACCTCAGCCTCCCTGGCCAATGTCAGCCCAGCGCCAGGAGCTGCTGGGCCAGCGGAGAGAAACGTGGACCAGCCTGCCGGCTTTGGTCTGAGTTGCATCTGGGTGTTCGAAGGGTTTACAGGAGCTGAGGCTACCCCCGGAGGCTGCTGTAACGTAGACGTTTCCTCAGTGTCTTAAAAACTCTGCTTTGCCTGAACGTGGTAGAAAATTCATTTCACCGTGCTCGTCCGCGCTGGGACACTCAGGGATGTTGAAACGACTTTGCTAATCCACCACAGGGATTGTGCAGGATCCAAGGCTCAACCCTCAGCAGGGGAGAGGCTGGACGTGCTTTCCCATTTGCACATTAATATTGAGTTTCTTTATCCAAGCTTCCTGCCCAGGCTACGCTACACATCCAACTCACTTGGATGGACGAAAGGATGGCTGGAAGGATTCTCAAGAAGAAAAAAACCCTCTCAAAATTAACTATAAGCGAGAATTTTAAGCGCGATCCCTCCCTTCCCCCTACCTCCTCTTAGTGTTTAATTGAGTCATCTGTAAGCATTTTGGTAGGTCAGGAATGCAATTAAATAGCCTGTCTATCGTAAAATATTTGAGCAGTAATACCTGATAAAATCATCATTATCTTGGAGTAATTGACCACATCAGATAATTAAGGTTCCTGAGGCAAAGCTTCACCCCAAAAGGAAGTTCAGTGATATTAGAGCAGGGCTGTGGTAGTCAAGACTATGTTAGTGTTTCCATTATAAGCCTTATGTTTTAGAGCTGTGTAATTCTATCATCAGTAAAATGGCTGTAGCCTGAGTGTGCGTTCATGATTTGATCTCCTTTTTTTTCTAATAACAGAGTAAGGAAAATGCAAAGTATTTTGGTCTAAGCGACTGAAAAAAAATGCTGCTGAAAAATGAAGTTTGAATAAGGCTTTGCTTAAAAATAGAAAAAATGCCCCAGAATCACAAGATTGCATGCTATGTACAGCCTGGTGAGTCTGCAGCCGGAGAAGGGTGTAACAATTAGCTCAGCAGCTCTCCAGTGCTGGGAATGCTTTCATAGCTTGAGAGCAAAGATAATTCTGCCCTTGATTTCTTTGTAGTTCTAAGTATTTACCTTTAAGGTATAGATTTCCCAAGCGCAGGCAGAGGAAGCTGTAAGAAGTAAAGCGTGGCACAACCGAATCCTCTGGCATCAGCTGTAGAAGTGGGACAAGCATTTCCCTCCCTCTCGGACGTGGCGCAAGCCACAGCTTTGTCACGGAATTAGTGGCAAACGAGACGTATCCTATACTCCACTTCGAATACAGGAGTGCCATGGTGGATCGAAACAAGGTCCATCCACCCTAGTGTTGATGCTGCATACATGGGAAAGACTATGGGAGCAGGGCAGGTGTGGAATGATAACTTCTCAGCATCTCGTAATCGACAACTTAGGGACTTCTGCTGCTGTGTGATGCCTTTGGATCAGAAGGCTGCTTGTAAATAACCACTGCTTGTGACTCAGTCTCTACTTGCAGAATCAAAAATGTGGAAAAGCCCAGAGTGCTGACCTTTGAAAACCGTCATTCCTCTCCTTTGTACACCTCTACTGCCAAGTAAAAGCATCAATCAGCGAGCTCAAAGCCTGGATTGTCGTAGTCCTCACAAGTTAGTTGCTATCTCACGGCCCTGCTTGCGTTTGGCCCACGGCAAGAGAAATAAGCTCTAACCTTCAGCATGGGTACGAGCCAGGCTGTGCCCCTCGGCCTCAGGATTAGGACTTTGCTCCCCGTCTCTTTTCTATTTAGCAGGACAGTTAGAACAGCCATGACCGCAACATCTGAGCTCTTTGCCTTTTTTCATTGCATCTTTTCTTTGAATCTCTCTTAGAGGGTAAGGAAGGAATTTGTCCTTCGTCAAAAGGGAGGCAAGAGCAGCGCGGATACCGACATCCTCAAAACATGTAGGGAGTTTGCCATTTAGTATCGCAGGCCCTAGCTGACTCAGGCATTCAAGCTCCAATCAAATCAAGATCAGATTTAACTTTCCAAAAGGGTTAGGAAGAATCGTGCCCAACTACACTGAAAAGATGGGAGGTGGGAGTAAGTATTGTGTCCCAGGTCTTGCAGAGGGTTTGCTCAGATCAGGGACTGAAGAGAAATCCCATTGACGGCTGCATCTTTTGTCATTCCCAAGACTCATCTCTGCTTGCCCAAACAACGGGCCGAGCCATTCCTCTGTGAATTAAAATACTTTTCTCTGACTAAGTGTTGGGAGTTCAGAGCAGGATGTTGTACATAGCGAAGCCTTTACATTTTTGTGCAATCACTGGCGTTGTTGCTATTTTGTGCTTTGCACTGTTGCTTTCCTCTGGAGTCACTCTCAAAACTCTTTGATTTTTTTTTTTATCTCTGTACCCTATAGGATTTTTTTTTGCTGCATTTGCGTTCTGATTTTTTTTTTCTTTCTGAAAAGTGTCTTGATGAAAAATATGTACCAGAATGCTCCACGTGAGTAGCCTCCAATGCTGAAGATCAATAACAGTTTATTTGATCACTGACAGCAAATGCTCTTTCAATTAAGCAGGTCACATAAATAACTTTCTGGTTCCAACATTATTTGGAAAGGTTGAGTGTGAAATAAATGTGATTGGGTTGGTGGTAGAAGTCCCTCAAAAGGATTGGAGTAGATAGCCAGCTAAGTACTTGGATGCGGATCCTTGCTTTATCAGGATGCCCCAAGACAGCCAAACTCCATTTAGAATTCTCCATGGAGTATATTTTTTGTACAGATTTTCAGCACTTTTCTGTTTTTAAGAAGTATGGAGGTTTCTTAAGGAAAACTTTTTATCTGGCATTTTTATTGGCTGTTCCAGCTAGAGACACAATGAACACACCCCAAAATTAAAATGTGTGAGTGTGTGTTTGTCTTTACCCTCCTTTCTTTCTGTAACTCCAAAAATGTCCACTCTGCCTCTGGCCGTTGTTTCACCACTACAGGTTTCTCTTATCCTTACGGCCATCCTCGTCTGTGTCTCCCAGCCTGGGAAAGCGTTTGTACTCACAGCAATGTAACCTCTCTGCATTCAAAAGGCCGGGTTCAGGCACGGTATAAATTCACAGTTCACTGAAATCAGTCTTGTGAGAAGTGAGGATAGCATCCTCGCAACAAAGGGATACGGAACAACACATGGAAAATACCCTGACAAAAGTGGAAAGCTGCAAACAACACTTCATCATTGAAAGCTTCGAAAAATAAAGCCTGCAATAAATAAATAAACCTGTGTTTCACAGCAGGGATCCGAATCAAACAGTGGGGAATTAATGATCTTCAGGAGTGTCCAATATTCAAATCAAAACCCAGAGTAAACTTTTGCAGTTATCCTTAATTCACAATTACCGTAAGCCCGAAACTTGATCAAAGCCCTTTTGGATATTTGTTTGTTCACAAAGCAATAGAAACGGTCCTTGTTTCATTTGAGGTTGGCCCTGCAAACGGTGCTGCCATCCTTTCCCCTTTAATTTTTCCAGTACCCGGGTTCTGTGAAACAAGTTGCGGGGGGAGAAACAGATTTTGCAGCTGCTGAGAAAAAGATCAGAGGCACCAACCTTGTTTAAAAATTCCACAATCAATTTACGAAAAAACCAGTAAAACCCCAGGAAACTCCCCAACTTCACTAAGAAGTCCTCAGTTCAAAGATAGCTCTACTAGGAGGAATCCACAGGATCTGTCTGTCAATACGTTTCTTAGAGGAAGAAATGTTGGATTGGGGTTGGGTTTTTTTTTTTCCCCTTTCTCTGCCATTGAGAAACAACTTTATAACTGCAGAACAAGGTGAAACTACCAACAGAGGCTGCTGAGAGAGGAGGATCAGGGAGGGAGGCTGTTCATGTCCCGAGGATGACTTGCTTCTGTGAATTGCTGCTGTTCGTCCCTCAGCTGCTGAAAGTCAAATGAAAATAACAATCTTCCGTGTCTTAGAGCCCGTATCTGCAGGCTCTGAGCAACCTCAGGCTGCATGAAGCAGCTTGCTGTGCTTTGGACTCCGAACTCTTGGTTGTTGTAATATGACTTTAATGTCGTCCCAAGAAGCGTTAAATGGGCTTAACTCTTCCAAGTCAATACCCTTACAGGTACAGAGCAGATTCCAAAGTAGTCCCTGAAAAAGCTCCGTAAGATAGCTGAGCTGATACACTCATACGACCTGGTTTTATTTTCTTACTTCCTAAAAAAAAAAACCCCAAACCCCTCTCAATATCAGAGCACCTACAGATTTAAATTTCCTGAATCACCGTGGTGAGGCACTGGGGCTTGGATGTCTCAACCAGAGGGCAAACGCCAGTCCGTGTGCCCTTCTTCAGCCACGCTTCGAGCGAAGGCCCAGCGCGCCCAGTGCTCGCTTGCACATTGACGGGGAAAGACTGCAAGAACAAGGCAGTCTGTGGGTGCTCATATCCTCCCCACTTCTGGTCATCTGCAGCTAGTGACAATAGTGTCTAACGGTCCTTGCTGTGTTCGTCCTCTGGGATTTGATACGCTTTCTGAACCAGTTGGTACTGTTGGCCTCTGCAACGTCCCGCGGACGTAAGTACCACCCTTCAACGATGCACTGCGTGAACCAAAACCTTTTTTTTTATTGTTTTTTTTTTCATTTTAGCTCTTACATTATGAGTAATCCAGCTATGACTACGACTCATTGCTATCTCAGGATTGCTTGGAATACGAGGAAACCAGCTTTGAATCCTCTTTGAGTGCCACTTATCCCAAAAGGCTTTTATTGTTCATGAAAAAGCAATGCTGAACAGCAATGCACAGAGACAACACTTCACTTCCCGGCACGGGAGGCTGATCTTCTTTGCGCAAGTGCATGTGGGATGAGCGCTGAATAGAAGCGAAATGAGCATGCAAATAACCCCATGCACCAACTGGTGTTTCAATGCCTGCAGAGCTGGGTGTTCACACAGGATCTCGCTTGCATGCTTGTCCCCGGGGTGGTTTGAATGCCGAAAGTGGCTCAGTGCCAAAGAACGTACTCGCTTTTGCACATGCCCTTAAAAAAAAAAAAAAAAAAAAAAAGAAAAAGAAATCTTCCTGAGGATCCGCCTGGCGTGTTGAATAGCGCACCTGGCCGTGAGTCAAGAGGCACGAGATTGACTCCGAGCTCGGTTACTTATGGAAGCTCTGTTCGCCTCAGTTTCCCCTCTTCCTATCTGCTCATTCGTTCTAGTCAGACTGTAAATTGTTTCGAGCTGGCGTAACCTCTCTTTACGTGTTCGGCACGGCGGGGATGAGGTCTCGGTGGGGAAAGGGACACGCTACCCTAATCCAAATCATAATAATGACAATGGTATGAAATTGATGGGCTTTTCTGAAATTTCCCTATCACTAGCTTTTATACTACCCATCACAGCTGCAAATTCCGAAAGTGACAGCACCTATTGCCCTGCCATTATTATGCATAATAATAATTTAACTAAAATAGCAACAGAAAATGTGCACTACACAAAATGAATTTAAATTGATTTTTTCTTCTTTCTCAAAGCTTATTACTAATTGGTATTTTCAGAGCGGAGATTCATTTTCATACACTAAAATTAATGGGCCATATCAGCGGGCGTGAATCAGGATAGCTCCATTGAATTCAATGGGTCCTATATCATTTACTGCGGCAGAGAATCTCACCTACCATTCCGAGGAGCATTTTCTTTTCTGTAACTCACAAAGTAATTGCGTTTTCAGTCTTATGTCCTGATCCTGCAAATAATCGTGCAAGACGTTAACTTTATGCAGATAAGAAGCGCTGCTGATGGCACTGCAGCTACTAATATGAAGGAAGTTACGGTTTTGCAGGATCAGACCTTCAAACGCGAAGGAAACCATTGCAAAATCTAATGTGTTTACACTAATACTTTACAGACGGCAGCACCTAATATGTAGTATGTCCTAGCACCTAAAATTTCTGCAAATTATGTTGCACAGTAAAATGGCAGAAATGAGATTATTTAGGTTGCTTAATACGTTTTATTTATTATAAAAGCATTGGAGTTTTTTTCCTCTGGAAGCTGTCTCCCACGCTGTCTGCAGCAAGTCTTTGAAATTCAGCGGGGGGATAACCTTTGGATTAAAGATGTGATTTCTTCCTTAGCCCCCAAGAAACTCCAACTATAGTTTTGCTGAGATAGTGTTTTGAAATAGCCAGTTCGCTTCTTGCTAGAAAATTTGGCAATGAGTACTGATTGAAATAGGAATTCAGCAGACTTGCTCTTTTCTCTCTCCCCTTTCCAAGCAAAAAATCCTTTGCTGCTGGGTGTCCTGGATCTCAAATGTGATGTGTGCTGGCTAATGTGCTAACAGTCCAAGGTTAAACGCTGCTGATGGTGCACGACAGATGGGGTTACCACAGATTCTTTACACAACAGGAAAACAGCCCTTGTAAGGAATGAAAAGTAAAATAATTTAGGTCACAAAATAATGCAACCAAAATTTAAGACTTATTAGATCTTCAGGATCCTGTATTACCCGGCCAGCTTAACAACAATCCTACATACAGAGTCTTCGACACCAGGAACACGCACCCTCCTTCTCCTTGCCACCGATGAAATACTGTGTGTGACGGGCACAATTAACATTGCATGGGCTTGAGTTTACCATGGAGATAACATTTTTCTTCCCCGTTTTTGTATGTAATATATACATTACCATGTACTTTGGGTTTTTTTCTGCTTTGAGGCAAATTGAGTTTGACATTTATACAAGAAGCAATAAAACTGATGCAGTCAAAGTATATTCCTAAAACAAGTTCAGTAATGTCTCTTCCAAACTACATTTGAGTTAGTGGAATAAATGCCTTTTCATGTTTGCAGTTGAAGTACCGGCCAATTCTGCCAAATGGTTTTTGGAAAATTGCCTTCAGAATTGACTTTCCCTGGGGAAGATTTGCTTCTATGGAAAGCAGAGATACTGGGAGAATTTGAAAGAGAGAGAAAGCAAAAGGGAAGGCAGAGGGAATAGGTTAAAGGCTAACTTTAAACAGGTGGCTTTCATTTCTCTTTGCCCAAATTGTTCTGTAATTTCTTAGCCTAAAACTTTCTGGTTAACTACAGCAAATTTCATTTTAGCGAGAGCAGTTCCATGCTAATCCAGCTTTGCTATTACCTCAGCTCAGGTTGGAGTTGCTCTGTCTCTCTGGGCGTCCCATTTCCCAAGAGCACATGCAAGTTTGGGAATCTTGTAATTCCAATTCAGCTTATCCACCTGGGAGTCCTGAATAATTTTGAATCCCATGGATTTGCTTCATCTCAGTTAAGAAGGGGAAAGGTGTGGACTTTTTGCACCAAGCAGTTGCTGTCAGCTGACTTGAATAGGGATGCCAGTTTGGACTCCCATTAGTCGCTCTATTTCCCTCCCGCATCTGAAAAATGTGCAGAATGGGCACCCTTTTCTCCGGTTTGCTTAACCTATTTTGCTACCTGAAGAAGAATATCTGCATAGGACAATGCGATAGCTGTCGAAGTATGGTTTACTTCACAGATAGCCCTTCTGGGCTGCTTTACAAGTTGGCAAGCTTTGGGAATCAGCAAGCAGTCATCGTACGGAGAAGGAATCTGCTGTATTTCATATGTGTTAAATGATATTTCCAGGTCCATCTATGGATGACCTGACAGAAGGAAACATATTGCAAATGTATGTGTCATATATGATCCACCCCAATAAACAGCTTTTGTAATACATAGCATTTTCCATCTTGCATTTTGGAGGTGACACGTAAGCAGAACAATTTTGCACATACTGCAACTTTCTGACGCTCCAGTTTGGCTCTGTGAGGCACAGACCATCTACGGCAAGATGGTGTCCTCAACAAGATGGAAAGAGCTACAGCAAAACAGGTACCAGTAAGGATTCCCACCATCAGTGTTTGCACCATCATTTCTGCTCTGCTGTATTGGGACCATCCCTGAACAGGCACGTTCATACTGCCCAGTCGTGGCGTTTGCTCTGCGTCATTGGCCACCTGCAGATCCCAAACACCCAGAGGCCACTGTGACTTTATGCCCAAACTCCTTGAGATTTCCTGCTCCCTTCTGGCCCTCAGACTGCGTGAAGGAGACTGTGGCCGCCTTGAGGCTCTGAGTCGTTACACTTGACATCTTGGGTTTGCGATGGCACCCATGAAACCGATATGAGCAGCTAGGAAAGGAGGAGGGGGTTTATTTTTAGGTTGCACCAGGAAAACAGCTGCAGCATTTTCTCAGCGGCAGAAGAGCTCTCACAGGACAGAGGGAGGCCTGTCTCATTGCCTCAAAATTTTCCCTTCCGAAGAGTTTCAACCTTTGAAGACCCCCCCTGTGCAAACCTCTAGCTCATGTGCGCTGATGAACGTAACTCTAGAGCATCGTGGAGGAAACCAGAACTATTTTTATTTTTGGTTGAGTAAACCTTTAGCATTTAACAGTCAGGTGTTTATTTCACTTCCCAAACTGCCTCCGGCTCCAGTAATGCTTAGCATGATCCTTTCCTCAGGGAGGGGGAGAAAAAAAGGGGGATTGATTTAAATGCTCTCAAAATGGAGAGGCCTGAGGAATCACAAACTCGTATCCCCTGCCACACATCCCACCTCGGCCCCCCTCCTTCCTTGCTTTGGCCCTCCTTGGAAGGAACCTGACAGGAAATATTTTAGAGGTAGAGAATTTTCAATGAAAATATTATTTCTCCATCTGCCCACTTTTCCGCCCTCGCAGGTTGTATGGCTAAGTGACATTTAGGAATGTGTATCCTGCAGGCCGCTCGGTCGCCTGTCTTCTCACATCTTGCTTTCCCATCAGAAGCGCATCACGGCACCAGGTTGTCCTGCCTGCAGAGTGTCACAGGAGACACTTGACCTTTGGGAGCACGTCCGGGCTTTTCGGAGTCATTTCTAACCTCGGCGGCTCCTGTAAATGAAGGAGGCTGACCCCCTTTCGATGAGGTTCCCCACAGCCTTCCCAGGAGGCTCAGGGAGGGTGGGGTCCACCACTGCTCCAAAAAAACCAACAACCATGAAACCTACAGAAAGTTGGCCGATACCGCGTGCACGGAGCTATTCAAACCAGATGCTCGCATGCCTTCCTGCCCACGCTACCTTACCCACACTGATCCGTTCCTAGCCTAACAGGAAGCTTGAGTTTTTTGTACCTTGGGCCATTTTCAACAAAAGCCGTACCGGGAGAGGGACACACATGTGCTACGATGACCCGCAATAGGCTGCAGTAGGCAAGAGTCAAGCACATCCTTTCATTCAAAGGCTACCATGTCGCACTCTTTTTCCTTGGGTAGGCTAAATTTATTTCAGCTGGTTAGGAAGTGTTAAGGCAACACGGCTTTACAAATAGCGTGTGTCTAAGAGGGAAGAGGAAAATGGCTGAGGTTAATTTGTGCTATGGATTAACATTGGCGGGGGGAAATGAGTAATAGCTGGATGCATTTCAGCTGTCCCACCATTCCTTTTTTGAACTGGTTTTAAAAATAATATATCTCTAGATTGTGTCTAATTCTGGATTGCTCTTCAGTCATGTTTCTCTGGTCAGAAGAACTCCATGTTCTTCCCCAAATCTCCAGTGTTTAAGCCCCTTGTTCCCGAATCTTGGTTGTGAAACTGTATCCTTGCACTATTTCTAACCCCCTCCCCATCAAATCTTACCAGTGGTTCTAACTGGGACATTGTAATTTTAACTCATCCTACCCATGATAACACAGGCTTCTTGGAGCAGCGGTCACAAGCAAAGCTGTAGCAGATGTGAGAGGAACTCCTGGCCCAGAGCCCAACTGAATCCATCTAGCCTCAGCAAGAGGAAGGCCAGGTCCAGAAAAGGTATTTTCCGCTTTGATGTTATTGGAATAAGGATGAAAATCAAGGTCGGATGTTTAAAGAGGGCTTCACTGCAACAACCAGGGTTTTTTTCGAACATTGACACCTATACCAGTGAGTGGGCTGATTTTTGAAGCGTTCTGAACATGCCCTGAAATCGACTATAAACATACAGCTCAGGGCCCACCAAGCCAAGTGTGCCAAAGGATCCTAATGAAGCAGCGCATCTGGAGCTACCATTTCGTAGGCTCCAGGAAAGCAGGAAATATTCAGCCCAGACTTGCTAACCAGTAATCACTTTACTAATGTTTCTGCTTATTTCTACTTTAACTGCTGATTGTGCTGCTTAGCCACTTGTTTCCGCTTCTCCCAAAGTCCCTTGGCAATTCCTGTCTTGGAGGTAGAGCCTGGTCACACTCATACTTGACTTGACACAATAAAGCCATGTGCAAACTGCTAATAGAGGAGGCTGCAAAACATTTAATCAGTTCCTACTCCCCAAATTATCAATTAATCATATATAAGGCCTCAAATCCACAGCCTTATATTAGCGTAATTCCATGGGATCTCAATGGTCAGATAAACCAGTAAGATCAGAGTCCATGTTTCATACCCAGAGGTTATATTTCCACGATACTTTTTCGTCGGCAGTGAATCCAACGCTTCCTGTGCCTGTCCTGGCTGTGTGATGCGGCCGTTGTGCTGTACGCTGGACCACTGACATTATTTTTGCTAGAAAGAACCAAGGAAAAGTACAGTTTGTTTGCACCCCCAGGCTGATGCAGCAGCCCCAGGCAGCAGAAGAGCTGTGGCGGGGGGGTGAGACCAGAGAGGGAGTGTCTTGGGGGAGCTTCTGACCCCACACCGTGCACATCTGTGCCACGGTGCTTCGCCACTGTGCCTGGCTCTTTACGCCCAGAATACATCAGCCAGTGCAATTAAAGGGACAGGAAAGGCACATGTTCACAATTTGCTCGTTGCAAACTTAACAGGTTTTTATTTATTACTTTTTCCTCCCTATGAAATGTGATTACTCATTGTCAAATTTTGAAACTTGGTGGCTTTTTACAATGAGTAAGGAGGAGAAAAATCCCTTTGTTTTGTTACACAAGTTCACCAGAAAGATGATCAACCCCGTAAACACATACACCCCCACCCCTTCCCATACCCATGCGTTAGCTCACAGCTGTGTGGATACAAGCTTCGAGAGCTGAATAATCCATTAGTCTCCATGTGGAAAATCAATAAATTGAAAATAATTAGCTGGGTATGAGAAGAAGCAAAGAATCAGACAGCTGTTATTTAAAGCATGACTTAGGCGTGTAGAAACAAGATATAACAAGACATACACGGAGCAGAGAAGGGAGAAGGACAGGAGGATATGAAAGAAAGAATAGAGTGGTGAATCCAAAGAGGCTGAAATGGGTGTTGATATATAACCCATGCTAAGTACCTCCATACGAGTGGTATTCTGCAGTGAGGACTGTGGAAGGATCAGAAGGACTTTTGTAAAGTGCAACTCGCTGGATGAAACTGTTCAGCACCAAGGCTGGAAGGGCTCCAGTAGTCACCAGCAATGGGAAAAGGGAGCAAAATTCCATCCACTGTCAAGAGGCATAGTCATGATTATATTAATCTCCAAGTAGGCAGGCAGCAGGATCTGCAATGAGAGAACAGCAGCAGGATGGACACAAGAACGGGCCATAGTCACCTTGTACAGTCACAGCGATGGAGACACTGAACACGTCAGGCAGAATATGGCCCTCTCCTCCCTCCCGTTTCACGTCACGTTGACTTGGTGACAACTGCTGAACAAAAACACTCCGAGAGAAAGAAAATCCAGTGAACAAGAAGAATGTGCCTCACCAGTGGGGAGTCAAAAACAACGTAAGAGCACACTGAGACAGATCAGCGGCGTGCCAAACTGTTTGTGGCTCAGACGTGACAGATGGTCTTTTGAAGGGATATTCCATCTGAGCTCAAGTGCATTATTTTTAGGCTGAGATTTAACACCCATGTCTAGGTTCAGTTCTGAAGCACCAGAAATTTTGCAAATTATTTTGTGTTTTGTTTATGGTGGGAGCTTCATGGGATCCGTTATCACAAAAAATATACAGGACCTGAACTGGAAAACTGCTAGACAAGCTACAGAAACTAGATGAGGTAAACACAGAGAAAATTCCTTGAGGACATAGAGACTGTTCACAGGGAGAAATTAAAGCAGAAGCACTGCAGGCCGTACTCAGGGTTGCTGTTCTGGGAAGGATACACATTAACTTGAATAAAACATTTCATTTGTTCAGAAGAAAAAGTATCTCTCCTTCCCTACGTGTTGCTGATCAAAGCATGAAGCAGGTGCCTGAGTCTGCCAAGAGCCTGAAACCAGATCTTTGAGAGGCATCAAGTACTTTGTGTGTCTCATTAGCATTTAATCCAGGTTTCACTTCTCCAGGAAAACCTGCTAAGACGTCTGCTACTCCACCTAAGATGACATAGTAGTGATGACGTTCTGCCTCTCTCTAAGGAGGCTCCCGTAGTCACCCACCACCATTTCTGTGTGTGGAAAGGCACAACACATAAGGGGATTCTTCGTTTCTTTATTCAATTAAGTAGTGAATACGACAACTCTTGTAAAAGTGCAGAGAATGAAGGATGAGAGAGACACCTACTCACAAGGCCGCTCAAGCATCAGAGCAGTTCTAGCTAGAGGCTCGACACAAATGGGCCTGATGATACCTTCTCCTTTTTGTAGCTTCAAGCACTCACTAGCAAGTGCTATTGCATGCAGTCTCATCAACCTGATTGAATTATAGTCAGAAAAGGACGCACCCAGCTCTGGGATGACTCTGGAGCTGTGCCTGAGGAAAAGTTCTAGAAGCAGTCGTCCAGGAGCTAGTGCCTCCGGCCCAAACAATGAAGGGAACCAAGTCTTTATGTCCTGATATCGGCATACCCCTGATCTGTAGGGGAGGCTGGACTCTGATACAACTTCAGTTGTTAGGTGGGGGTTGCTTTATTCATCTACCTGCTCTGCTTTCTCAGGGTAACGCTGCTTTTCCTCACTCTTAATCTCACTTTCACTGACTGTTCAAAGTCTGGAGTTGTGCTTCCACATCACTTCAAGCCTCTGAAAACCACAGTCTAGTTCTTGTAGACTTCTACAAGCATCGTAATAGCTGGGACTGTGAGGCTGTCACAGAAGAGCTTGATTCCTTCTATTCAATCTAATGGAAAACTTGCTAAATACAGTTAGTATCTTCATGTTACTCTACACTATCAACTTCTCTTTCAAGATTTGATGACATATCTATGCCATTTCTCCTGATTTACAGGAATATTCTTGGGGCCTTAACAAAATGCATTCGCTACAGGGCAAAAATCAGTTTTACAATTCTTCAAGTGCAAAATTCGTATCTTTAGATGTAGCCTAATGATGGGGGAGAGGGAGGCTGCGACGGCATGGTTCAGGTTCAACTTCAAATTCAGGGATGTCGAGATGTTTGTTTTCGAGCACTGCAGCCACCCAGACAAGGAAAGGACTTAAATTGCAGGTTGTGGCGTAATGCTTGCTCTGGGGCTGGTTTGGCTAGATAGCGGAGAGGAAAGAGAGGTGTTTAATCTTCTCCACTTTCTAAACAAAGTGTTTCCCAGAATTTTTCGTTTTGTTAAGTAGGATGACAATGCCTCTGCCTTTCTTTTGATATCTGAAGCTAATATATTTGCCCTTTTCAATTTCTGGAAAGTCTGTACGTTTGCACTTCTGTTAAGGAAAGAGAGGAAAAGTTGAATACTTCCACTCTGAAAAGGCTACTTTTAATAGTTTGGATGGAGCTATTTGACTAACTACAGAGAACAGGACAAAAAAAAATTTAAAAAAGGGTTACAATAGGAAAGAAAAGGGCTTGTCAGGGAAGAAGAGGATAAAGAGGCCAGCTGAATTACACGGATGAAGGTTATGCGAGTTCTCAGCTTGGACCGTGTGCTGTAGGAAATCAGTGAAAATGTGAAAAGAAATCCAACAGGCGCCAGAGAGCAAAATACACCTGGGTGTGATATGTGAAAAATGACTAAGAAAGGGGAGGGGGGTGGGGGTGTCGATAAGGACTAGGGTGCACCACTCAGGCAAGAGTAAGAATGTCAGCAAAGGCTGTATCATGTTGAGGACGAATTCTGGCCAGCTCCAGTCGGCTAAAAAATTGTCACTCAGCCCTCCTCCCCACCTGAAGAGAGGTTGCTCTGGGGGTCAAAGCGAATCTGGAGGTAGGAAGGCTCCAGCATCTGTGCTTGGAGCAATAACTATGCTCAGGATTACCCTTTTATTGTGTTTCTACTTTGCTGTCACTACAAGCCACTTAGCAAAAATAAAACACAATTAAGTTACACGAAAAAAACCGCCTGAGTATGAACAAACCGCCAGACTTCTGCTTCTGAAAAGCAGCAAGCTCCCCCGATATATTTCTGTCTGGGTGACAAAGCCCAGGACGTGCTGAAAAGTGCTCCTTGGGAGTGCAAGTCTGGACAGCTTTGCCAAGCCTGGCGAGCATCAACCGCTCTCGCTAGCAAGCCAAAGCCCAGCAGTTTCTCAAACAGCAGCCGGTGTCAAGCTGTTACCGAACGTACTCTGCTCCCGTGCTCCAGCCCCTGGGCAGCAGCACGGCTGCATGTAGAGTCTTGCGGTGGAGGGAAGAGAGAGACGAGAGAGCTCCCAGACTGACAAGCAGGTTTTGCGGTTTTGTTTAAGATGCTGAATCAGAGTTTCACCCAGAGAGGAGGCAGAAGGGGATGGATCACGGTTGGCAGGTGTCTGCAGGAATACTCCGATTCGCCTATCTCTGAGGCTGGCAGACAGCACCACTTGGCTGATGCGGTTGTTTCTGCCGCTCCAAAGGCGGTTAACGTCATTGTCAGACGTGAACGTGCTGGTTCTTGTCGTGTGGCCCCACCGACAAGAGAAAGGTCCTTTGAACAAATCTGCAGCAATTTGAAGGGATAATGAAATTCAGCATCCACCCAGGCTGCTAAGCATACTGAATTACGAAAGGTTCAGAGCTCAGTTCTGTCCTGCCAGACCGTCCCCTTTGCCCCCGAGAGCAGCTTCTCGCATCGACTGCGCTTGTGCCACAGTGTAGACCCCAGCAACCACTCTGCAGGGGCGAGCGGTTGCTCTGTATAACCACAAACAGTGCAAACAAACACGAGCGGCAGGTCCTGATCATTGAACGCTCGGCGGAGGTCTATCGCTCAAGCCTGCTAGCAGCTCAGAAACAGCTGCGCCATCATCACAGAAAATACTAAACATCCAAAGTGGGGATGGGCCACGTTTCCATCAGGAGCACGTTAATACTCTCCCCACTGCCATGACCACCGGTAAACTTCTCAGCATTGGGCAACACTTTGGTTATCGGCTCCGGTGAGCTGTTCCATGATTTCCTGCCTTTGCCACGGATCATTCCCTTCTGTCCAGTCTCATCGCACCAATGGACGTACCCGTGCTTGCCGAGCTGTGCTGCTGTGCCGGGTCACTAGATGGTGTGCAACTGTGCTAGTGCTGAGGAAGTCAAACCAGGCATGAGAAGAGGAAGTGGAAATAAGATGTTTCAGCTCAAGTAGGAGAAGGTTATAGCAGTAGCAGTGCCTTCGGGTCAAGATTAGGTGCGCGAGCAGAGTTGGTTGGGGAAAGCTTGCATAGCTCCCGGTGACCATATTATGCCAAGTTTAAACAAACCTTTTTGTGCCCTCTTTTCCCCATGTATTAAAATTCACCAGGAAGAGAAACAGTTACTTCACTGCCATCTGTTTTTATTCTGTTAGATAATGTAATCAAGACTATTCTATACACGAGAGGTATTGCTTAACTAAAAATCCTCCAAAACACAACCTACGGATTTTTGAAAGTCACCAGTCTTTGTTGACATTCGAGACTGAAGCAGCTGGATCAGGACAGGGCAGGTTACAAACCAGGCATTTCTCTCCCGCTTCTTCACCATTGCTTGAAAAATTCCGGGAAAGGTGGTTTTTTTAAAAAGGAAAAAAAAAAAAATAAGAAAAGAGCGGTTGCTGAAATAGAAATTTCTTTTCTGGATTTTCTTTGAGAAACTGCAGTTCTTGCTTTAGGGATTATTTATTGTTTGGTTTCGGGAAAGTAGACAAGAAAAGAAATGTCTGCATGTGGGAGAAGGCCTTTTTTTGATGTAATCTCTCCTCGCTTCAAAAATAAGTTCTGCATTGGCTGAAATTTTCATTAGAAACTAACAAACAAGCACATAAATGAACATGCTATCAATCAAGTTCAGTGACTTGCCCAAAGCCGCAAGGACGAAACAACAAAGCGAAGCACCGAGCACTTAGATCCAAGCCCCATGCTCTGCTCCGGCCACTGGGCCTTGCAGATTGCAATTAGCAGCGAGAAAACGAGATCCACCAAAGATAAGTGGGCCCAGCTCAGTCTCTGACTCTGCTAAGTTTGCCTCAAAGTGGTTATGTGGGTGGCGCAGAATTTGTCAAACAAGATGTTCACAAAGATCTCCCTAAGTGCAGCCGAGAAAAAAATGAAGACAACCCTACCATAAAGTGACACATAATTCAGCTGCAGTGAAACATACTGATGCAACAGCAGAGAATAACTCATTCCCCTTAGGCAAAACTCATCCAAAAAGTTAATAACGAAAACTGGAGGACTCCAAACCACTATTTTTACTTTCCAGGCCAGCACCAGGGATAGCTTATGTGGTTAGCAGCTGACTCCTGAGTTTTATTCTTGTTTCCACCACTAACTCACTGTATGATCTTACAGCGTCACTGTTCTGGGCCTCAGTTTACTTACTGGTGTAATGTGGATGTAGGTTGATTACAGAGTATTTAACTGATATGTGCACAATATTCTGAATGAATACGGATGGCGCTGGATGTTGAGGCAGATGCTAGTGACCTTTTTGAAGCCTGCTTTCTCTCTGTGGTTTAGAAGAGGGTAAAAGAGGGAAACATCCAACACATGCGTATTTAGGCTGAGAGGAAAGGAAAGAAAGAAAAGGAAGGAAAGCGGAGTGATTTATGCTGCCATTCCTACTCTTGATGCTGTGAGAGCTATCAGGACCACGTCGCTGGCTGGGCAGGAGCCAGCTTTCCTTGTCCCTGGTGGCTGCGGCTCCTGGAGGATGGTCTTCAGCCACACAACGTGGTGTACCAGCGTCAGCACCAGTCAAGGAACTGGGCAGGCTTGGCGTGGAGGCTGCGCTGCTGCCAAAAACAGTGCTAAAACTGCAAATGTAACATCATTACATTCCCTGGCCAGGCCTCTGTGGATGTAAATCACTCAGCGCTGGGAAAGTAAGGGCAATTTATACCCGGTGAGAGTGCATCCCCGAATCTCACGTGAACTACCTTCCAAGGCAGTCCCTCAAGGACTGCCTCATGGCATCTATTTGTTCTCAGCTGATGGCTTCCAGTTCAAATTTGCTTACCTAACCAGCAAAAACTTAAGAGCTCCCTTCGTTCATTACAGGGCAATTGAACTGAACCCATGCTTCTGTATCAGTTGTCCAGACAGATTCTTGAAATCATAAGGTGTCACGTACGCTTCAAGCTTCTGCAAGAAAGAAGAGCGAATACACCTGCAGCTATGTGGGGTGCAGAGCTCAGTTTTGCTGGTGTCAGTGGTTGTGACTCAGAAATCACGGGAAAGAGGTGAATGCCTAACTATGGCCCATTTTTACATGCATGCTGGTCTGTAGTTTGAGAATGGAATACAAATGCAACTCTTTCTTCGAAGGTCATTGAATTGAGCTAACTGACCCAACCAGTTACTATTGGCTTGTAGAAACACCACGGACAGCAATATTTATGATGATTAGCCTGACAGGCTGAGTAATTGCTTTGCAGCTAAAATGCTAAAAGCAATGGACCTGGATTTTCAAAAGAAGTATTTCATCAGAGCTTCCTAAATAAAATAATTGTGGAAAGTAACTGGAAAATGGAGCTGGTGGCTGGATTTGTGTTAGTATATGTGTGTGTATATATACGTACACAGATATTTCTGTGGGCGTGTATAAAGAAGTGTAGATCAGGAAAAGGAAGTAAGCAAACTCTTTAGACTGAAGGATTCCACAAATCTTCCTGGACGTGTCTACGACTACTAATGTCACTAGGACCACTGTTTCATTGGTAGTACTCATATACCCAACCATATTTGCAGGGACTCAAAATGTCAGAAGAGTCGTACATGGCATGGAGTACTCAGTGTAGTCTATAGCATGAACGTACAGCTTTGAATATTTACTTTNGACTACTAATGTCACTAGGACCACTGTTTCATTGGTAGTACTCATATACCCAACCATATTTGCAGGGACTGAAAATGTCAGAAGAGTCGTACATGGCATGGAGTACTCAGTGTAGTCTATAGCATGAACGTACAGCTTTGAATATTTACTTTTGGAGTTATATGAATAGTGAAAATGAAGCAATTTTTTTCCTCAAATGTTCAGGTCTAAAGTAAGAATCTACTTTTCAATCACGTGCCTTATTGGGTCTGCCACACACAGTATTACAGCACTTTTTCTCCTGAAAGAATTCTCACACCTAGTCTACTTTTACCAGTTACTAAAAGTTTGCATTGTGGAATTAAGCAGATGAACTACTGCAGCTGCTCATCTCATTAGCTTCTAAACATTTCTGGTGTGAGGGCAAGAATTGGAAAGGACCCTTTTTACACACTCATTCTGTATATGAATCCCTGCTTATGAGCTACCAGGTTATCTTTGTTTCAGGTCCTAAGTGAGATTCAGATCTGCTTGGTTTTCAAATGAGCTGAGACATTTAAAAAACAGAGAACGTAGGGCTAGTGTTGATTTGAAACCCATCCGTGAAGTTGAATTCTTTGATTAATGGATTCGGGATATTCAGATGTTCAAGTTCCTAAATTGGCGTGATCAGATAGGCACCACACCTGCATCTGCAACAGTGGAAAACGTGTGTGTAAGTGCTAAGACGTGGAAACTACTTTTATGGCAGGAGCACGGCCAATGCACGTATGTGTTGACACGAACGCTCTCACGAAAATGTGATCTTCAAGGCCCAGCCAGTTTGAATAATCAATAGCCATCTTCATACTCACGCACCTCTTTAATGCAATGCCTAGGAATTTACCACAAGCTGTTATTAATGCAAACCCATAGCTAAATCCTGTCCAATCGTACTGTGCTGGAAACGGCCCTCCAAGGAGCACTTATTTTTCATAAGGGGATTTCCTTCAGTGCTGGTTCGTAGACCACTCTTTGCTGTGCTTTAGTCACCATACATACATACACCCCCCTTCTCAGCTGCTACAGCAGCAGATATATAATCACTGCACAGGAAATCAACCATTGTCTAAGTTTTGGGACAAGCACTACTTTTGTGTACTCATGAATACCGCAAAACCACTAAGTAGTCAAGTTAAACATAGACACTCTGAACACACAAATGTAAGCTGGATTATGTGTGTCTCTGGGGTTATTTTGGCAGGTTTTGGATTTGAGAGTAACCTAGGCTACTAAAGTCTGCTATGCCGAACTCTGCTCCGGTCCCTGACTGCGAATGTCATGCCCAGCTTCCTGGGCACTTAAAGGACTCAGAGGAGAAACATTCCTCCGTTAGATTTGGCAGGAACCTGTTTCATCAAAGCCAACAGAGGTGGGGGAGAAGGTAGAGCTTTCCAGATTTGGGTCCAGAGGGACGTGGCAAATCTGCTGCGCTCTCAGAAATGCGAACACAGAAACTTCCATGGGTGGTGAGTGAATGGGAATGAGAGCTCGGAATGACTTCATCCTTTTTTCCCATTATTACCAAGTATTCTATAATAGCACTTGCAGGCTATAACCAAGACTGGGACCTGCTGTGCTAGCACTTGTATGGACAAGCAAATAGACAATTGCCCCGAAAGGTTTGAGATCTTGAAAGCAAGATGATTTCAGCCTTAAGGATGGTATGACAGACAAAGAGCAGCAAAATAGGGAAGCGAAGTGACTTGCTCAGTGTCAGTACTTTGGAAGTCTTCTGCTGCCTGTTCTGCCAGTTTAGACACTCACGTGCTGTCCCAGAAAATCACCACGGAAAAGTGGAAGTCACTTAATGGAACTAGAAGCAGAAGCTGCTGTGCTCACTCATAGCCCACGGAGTTCCTAGATATCAGCTACAGTTCTTTATCTTTCAAAATTTCAGCTCTTTGAGGATTGATTTGATTTTTTTGTTTCCCACCACACCCCCTGTGAAGAAATCAGACATTTGGAAAACTGTAATCTAAGTAGTAATAGTTGCTCCATATCCTGGAAGTGATTTTTGATGTATCTGCATATTTTTCAGTTTCTCTCTTTGTCTCTACGATGATATCTGGGAGCATTTGCAAATCAGTTGAAAACGTCATACCGTATCAGATATGAATAACTACTTTCCTTCTCACCCATCCCCATCCACACTCCAGGCTTCCACTTCCGTCGGCAGATTTCTCAGGAGGCATCTGAGTGAATAGCTAGCCTCACTGGGTGCTTTGAAGGGCGATACAGATTAACTTTGCCAAACCATTAGGGAAAGCAAGGTGTTGCTTAAGCTCAGGGTCCTGATTAGGAAATGCCATCATCCACAAAGGTCTGTATCAACCCCACCCACCCACACAGCAAGTTCAGATCACTTAGATGCAAGATTGCAGTTGATCTCAACATCGGTAGAGATGAAAGGAGCTGCTGCATCCAAACCATGCTGGGCTTCCTTTAGAGAGATCCAAACTGGGAATTTGGATTCCATTGCAACTGGAAACAAACTCATAACCAGTTCAGCCTGCCAAGCAATGCAGCAACTAATGAATGCTCCCATAACCTCCCTGCTAGGTTATTCCGGCAGCACAGTTTGCTCTATGTTTAGTTTGCTGGGGGTTCTTTCTGGAGACTTAAACACCACCAGCTTGACGCAGACCCAGTCCGGAGACCTGGGGAGAGTAAATTACACCACTGAGCAGCCACTGACAGGTAATACTTCCTGAGTTGCAAACACCAACTTAATCTGTTTCAACCAGAAAAAAACTGAGGTGCTGGAGAGTGGAGAGAGACACAGAAGCAGCAGCCTTGGACAGCCATGCACTAACACATGGCCGTTTTCTGTTACGTAGGACATCCCTTCTCTCCTTGCCTTGGCAAGAAACTGAAACTTAAGTGTCTCACGGTGGATGGAAGGGGCATCCCCAGAGTCACCCACATGAAAGCTGAGACAGAAATGGGACTCGGCCCTTTCTGCTCTTGCCCGTTGGATCCTGGCGGAGCACCCGCTCTGTCGGGGAGCTCTTCTTTTCCCAGGCTGAGCTAGAGGTCACTCTTCTGCGCCATCACCGCCACCAGGCTTCCTGCACTTTGGATACACATTTATGGATCTGGAGCAAGTGGGATTCTCATCTTTCTGTTAACTGAACTCCCAAATGATCTACTGCGATTATTTCACATAAAGTGCACCGAGGTTAAACTTCGTCTTATAACACCCTTTGTCCTTCTAATGCTCGGTCCACTTCTTGAATGACCGCACTGTCTGGCCCCCGTAACACAATCTCTAGACTTTTCATGCCTTGATACCGCTTGACATTCCCTGTAACACATGACTCACGATATGCATCTTACTTACAGACCCTAGGACACTGTTCTCTCTAATCCTGAAATTCTTGACACAGTACATTCTGAAGTTAGCAGCTAATTCTTGTTCCCATTTCTGAGGGACATCGTTGAGAAATGAAGAGCCAAAGTACCGAGTACCTCACTGCAGAGGACCAAGGGTTTTTTCCTGACTGTAAATTTCTTAGCAGAAAAATGTCTGCTGTTCTGGGCAGGCCATTAACTAAGGAAAAGAAAAAACACCTCCTCTTCTCATCCCCTTCACTTCTATGAAGGGATTTGTTCTGTGTTTTTTGAGGTCCTGAAGGATTTAGAAACCTTCTCTATTATAGTTTTGGACTGAGAATTTCCCTTGATTCCTCTCTATCTGTTTCAACAAATTCTTCCTGTTTACATAAATTAAGAATCTGGCCCCTGGTTTCCAACCCAACCAAGGAGGACTCAAGTACAATGAGACACATTGTCCTCACAGGATTTCTAGCTGCACAGAGAATCCAAAGTGCCAGCAATCTTGTGGGAAGGAATGTTTTCAGGGAAATTCCACCCCATAGTTTCCATACGTGTCATGTAAGTAATGTCACTCAGACTATAAACCTTCTGAAATCGGCCTGCTGCATTCAACACTTCTGGCTATTTAATAATATTATGTAGTTATAATTATATATATACATATATATATAAATAATATTCTTTCCCTTCTGCTTTAAACTAACTCACTTAAAATTAAATTGTGACACCAGCATTTCTCTGGAAGCGTGGAAGGACAGGATTCATCTGGAGGGTGCCATCCTTAGCTGGTGAAGAAAGTGCCACTGAAACCAGTTGCAGTTGTGCGATGTGGTGTGGGTATAGCCAAGTGACACGTCGGGTTCTTAGAGGGCACCCTTTGGAACCAAAGCTCTGGCACATTAACAGATGCGGAGGAGCAGGAAGCTGAAGACTGAGATTCGTTTCTGGATCCGTCTTCACTGCAAACTGTGAGCTGTCAGTGGTGATTCTGATCAGATGAATTCCTCCTATCAGGAAGAAAGGCAACGTATGCCGGGACTTTAATTTCATTTCGATTTGCTTTAGCAGAGATTTATAATTATTATAAGGAACGATTTTATAATGTAACTCCGTGTTGTCGGAGTAGGTTAGCTTTATGACCTGCTTTAAAAAATAAATGCGGCTTTAATTAAAACAAAACCAAAGAGAGAAGTCCAGTCTTGTACCAACATGTTGCTGTCAGCACCCTGCTAACTGGCTGAATTGAACTGTAAGCCTCCGCTCAAAGATACCAGTGCCAAAAACAAAGCTCGTGGCACATTTAAAGGTACCGCTGGCTTATTTTTAATTTGTATCTCAACTTAGTATTGCTGCAGGTCTTCTAATAACAATTATGATGACTGTCAAAAATCAGACAGTAATGAATAGCAACCTTTAGTAGGCTGTCAACTTTCACAGAAGCGTAGCTGGATGCATTAATAAACCCAACTCTCCTTCTGCTTAGCAGCAGTGCATTTCCATTACCTGAAATGGAGTCACTTTTGGTTTAACCTAGTATGAGATCAGAATCAGACTCATTAAATTTAGCCTTCAAGCTGCCTTCTTTCATGAGGTAAGATGATTTTGCTTCTACATAATGGATGTCACAGAGCTCATCTTCAGTACACGCTCAGACTACTTGTAATTTTCTGTATTTGCATTACCTGACATGTGAGACAATATCAATGCTATATCACACTGAAGTCTCTCTGACATCAGCAAACAGAGCCACCGCGCAAACCAGAGACTTTCTAGCACGCGTGTGCCACACATAGCC
This sequence comes from Steatornis caripensis, assembly GCA_013398225.1. Taxonomy (NCBI): domain Eukaryota; kingdom Metazoa; phylum Chordata; class Aves; order Caprimulgiformes; family Steatornithidae; genus Steatornis; species Steatornis caripensis. The sequence continues at coordinate 331,747 of VZSC01013089.1, forward strand.
CCATTTTTGCCCTGATGTCTCCTTCACAAGGTCAGTGATACTAAGCTGACATATTAAACCATTTTAGTATCACTTTAGCGGAATCCTTCATGTCTTAGTGCTCGTCATGCATCAGGATTCGAAGAGCGGTTGCATGGCTGATGCTACGTGGCTTGGTTAGGTCGATATGTAATACTCTGGGGGGTAAAATCTGGCTCCCTAGAAGTCAATGGAGATTTTGATTTTGATTTCATTAATGTTAGTTTTAATATTAATAATTCTATCGATTTCCTTCTCATTAACTTCCGAGTTAGAGACTTACTTAGTCCATAAACTACATTTTGGGATAGGTATTCATTTTTGAATTATTTTTACTCCGTCTTGTTAAACGATTCGGTAACTGGATGAAAACGCAACGACAGAATTAATTCTGGGTCCCTAGTAAACGGTATATACCCGGCAGAAACAGGACACAGCTTCTAGGTGAGTTGCGAGATGCTGAAACAAACAGGTGAGGGTCAGATCGCACCCTTTGCCTCCAACCCCTCTGTGCAAGATGTTTACCTGGGTGCTGAGACCCATACAAGAGACCACCAACACAGAGCTTCCCAACGGGAGAACTCAAGGAAGGAGTCTGCGGTAGCTGTCAGTATTAAAAAATCAAGGCCGTGTGTGGAAATGTAAAGCCAAATATTTGAGGGATGATTTATAGAAAATGAAACCTCTTCTCTAGCATACATTAAAAAAAAAAACCAAACAAACTTCCACAGAATACATGGATGAAAAGAATAAAAAACAGCTAACGGTTTAGGATTTAAGTCTTAAGGAGCTGTCTTGTGGAAAAACTGTACTTTTCAGAAAAGATAATTTTCCAGCTAAGATCGTCTAGTCTGACACTAAGACAAGCAGCTTCAGATATTATAATGCTTCCTTTAAAATTGCTGTACTAAAACTTGCACTTCTTTCTTCCAAGACGGACCCGCTGAAGTCTTCTGTCTTGGTGTCAGATGGGTAACACTCACTTCTGTGCCAGATCAGAGCTTGATTTGAAAAGTCTCGTGTCCTAAATGTTTTGTTCCATTAGAGAGCTGGTAAATCACTCTTTCTAAACATTTTAATACATTGCTAGTCTTGGCAATTTACGAGACATCAAATTGGTGAATACCTTAAGAACCTTTCCAGAAAATACGCAGTCATTTATAAAATGTATTTGTTACCGTTTCGCTCTCCGATCACACGTGGTCAGAGGGTCAAGTTTAGAAAAGTGTTGGTTTTTTTAAAGGCCAAATTTTTGAGAGAGCTCAGCGTACTGTGTTTAACTCTCTTGTGCTGCTCGTGGCTTTGGAAACCCCTTGGACTGGGGCCATCTTTCTGTTCTGTGTTATTCTGTCAAGCGCTGATTCACAACTATATTTCAGGCAGTACCATGCAGTAAATAATAACGATCACTAGCAATTGTACATACCGCCTGAGGCACTAAAACTAGTCGGGAGATACAAAGTTAGTTCTAGTAACTCCTGAAACATTTCTCAAACACTTATGTTAACGCTACTTTCCTGCGATATGTTTGTAGTTGTGTAATCTTATCAGGATCCATTTGGGATGGCTTTGCACTGTAACTAGGGAGAAGTCTCTCCGTGAATATGGAGCACACGTCACATCTGACACAGCAGCGTGCCTGGTGTTCCTCTCACTCTCGTTAGTCCATTAAAACATCACACCCCCCCCCCCCCCCCCCCCCCCCCCC
>VZSC01013089.1:333563-357909 GCA_013398225.1 Steatornis caripensis
CCCCAAAAAAAAAAAAGACATGGTGTATCACAGGAATTATTGTCTGGCAAGAAGCTTTGCTCTGGAAGACATGACAAGTGTCTAAGCCATAAAACATTAAACTTCATCATGCACCATGCTTGTTAATGTTATCTTGGGCGAGAGGGAAAACTGTATAGTTATGGATAAGGGTCCTGATCCTGCTGTTTGAGTAACAGTTGAGACACAGGGCCCCAGATAAGACTATACTCCTTTTTCTCACTACATATAAACATGTTTTCCCTTCCTCCCTTCTCAGGTTTTAGTGTGTGTAAGAGCTCAGTGGAACTATGACGCTGGATCGGCCTTAATATAACTGCATGCTTAATAGGTGAATATCTGTTTTCTCACTTGTTTCCTCTAGCAGAATAGCTCAATAGCAACACAGGGAGTTAGCTTGATCCCGCCCCGTGTCTTGGAAACATTGGTCCGATGTTCAATTCTGGAGCTTCAAGTGATGCTTTTGCTCTTGGGTCACAGACCTGTACAATTGCCCCAGCGGTTCTGGTATGAGACAGTAAAGAAGAAAATAAACTCAGTTTGTTCTAGTCCTTGTGGAAGTGTCTGACATATAAACAATAAAAGAGATTCCCTAGACACCATATTAGAAGTAGTGTAAAAAAGCAGTTTGAAGCTCAGTCTTCGTGTTGATTTATGCTGGATTCAGTTTTCAGTAACCATACCAAAGCATGGTGGCATTATTTCCAAGGGAGTGGAGGGTCTTCCTCTCATTGCAGTCAGTCAGAGCTGCGTCGGCTCGGCAGTGAACAGGGCTGGGAACGGTGATGGGAGAAGGAGGAGGCAAAAGCCTTCTGGTGTCCTATAAAAATTGTTCCTCCATTTTGGGTTTTTGGAATTTTTTTTTAAAAAGCAAAAGTAGTTGAAGTGCCCACGTGTAAAAATCTCAGCCAGCTGACCTCCTTTCGGTTAAATAAAACCACTCTAATGATCCCTTTGCATTTGGAGAGATAAAAGGAAGAAAACAAAGTACTTATATATTCCCTGTTCAAATTTAAGCGAAACAAAATATCTTCCTATTATCCCTTTGGACAAATTCAACCCAAGGTATTGAAGAAATCCGCCCTCAGAGCTCAGTGCCTCTGACTATAATTAAATACAAAGGAAAACAACTGCTACGACAGGCAGACTTTGCACTGCGTGAACAACTTTTCCTGTATTAGCAAAGCAGACTCCTGATACGATATGATGGGACATTAGTAATGCAACAGAGTGTGGCTAATGCAAACAAAATATGTTGGAGTGCCTAGGTGAACTGAATAGATGATTTGTTTGTCTGGGACCCAGATCCTGAGAATCAAAGTAAATCCCACAGAAAGAAATCTTACGGATAGTTCAATAAACAAGTCAAGCGCATCAGATGCACCAGGCTGTTTGTGGACACTGAAGGTGCAAACAGATGCAGGAACCTCATTTCTACATTGACTTCTGAAGGGGCTTGGGTGCTTGGCTGTCCTTGGCACTTTGGAAAAATCTCTTCTCATATGAATAATAAATGATGATAATTTACATTGACATAACAACTAAGTATATGTGATTATCAGTAAAGGCTGTAAAGCCGCTATTCAAGTCTTCAAGAGCGTTGCTGTCATTGAATTCAAGGCTGTGCGCTCACAGCAAGTTCATCTCTGAGAAACAGCTAGCTGTAATGCTGTCTTAAAAGAGTAGTAGTGATTTTTTTTTGCCTCCTTCCCCCTCCTCCCACTCTTGACTCTTAATGACGATATTGTCTGTTGTAAATGGATAGGTTTGAGCAAATTGGAGAACCCTACCCCGTAGTTTCATCTGAGGGCAATATCTCCCACAGCAAAGGGTCTGCTTAGGCTTTGAAGCATTTCACTCAAAGGACCGTCTATTAAATTGAATACTTGTGTACACTCCCGCAACCTCGAGGGCTATGTGCTTCAGTAGGAGCTGCTTTGCAGCCAGTAGCAACTAGTCGCAATTTGTTATTAAAACTGCAGCTCCCCACTGCTTCCTGCTGCTGACTACCGTGAGGCTGGAGTCTGCTCAAGAAACGCAGAGAAAGCAGAAACCGAGAATATTCCCAAGCTCACCTTTTAATGAAGGCATATGGCATTCAGGATGTTGTTATTCATGTAGTAATCGGTAACGATGCACACATATTTATGGTACCTCTCGTCATGCTTAGGAAATTTTGGAATCGGTCCATTTTAATGGGCAGTAAACACTTACCTGAAGTAAAAGTATATAGCAAATACAAAGAAACATGAGTAACTCTGTATAATTACACACGTCTATTTATGTACACACACACATAGCCATCAGGCAAGGCAATTCCTTTTTTCATCATTATTACTGAACTAGAGAGCAAGCTCTGCCTAAATTGTTCTAAATCCAGATTAGTAAATTTGATTTGTAACTATCAAGGGAAAAATCAGATGCAAGGTCCCGAGACTTTTCCTAGGTATTTGGGGCTGCCTATGAACTGGAAAGAAACGTTGGGATGCGACGAAGATTAATTAGAGTGTCTGCAATTAGCTGCAGAACTTGATTCAAACATTTGCAGTAAAACTGGGGCTTGACAAAAAGCATTAACTCAGAGACACAGGAAAAATGCTCCACTTCATAGTCCTCTTTCTAATGGGATGGTAGAAAGGGGTTTTAGTGCAATAACTAAGCGGAATTTTACCTGTCTGCTGATCCTTACAGAGAGATGTGAGTACATGGTTTATATCCTTACTAAGGAAAACTTCTATTCAAAGCTGTAATTTTAGAATTAAACTTCTGCTGCTATAGCTATAGAGATATCCACCTGGATAGTCTAGTTCCATTTTTATTTCAGAATATTTTTTTTTAAGCTCGATTGACTTATTTAAGCTAGAAATAAGAGCTCTTATGCCAAAGTAAAAGTTTCACACAGAAAGATAAGGAGCAATAGCTGTTTAAACCCACAGATTTAAATTTATGCTACTGAGAAGTTTCATCAGTTTGAGAGTAGACTCGCGGAGAAGAAAGGGCCTGCTTGGAGGAAGGCATAAAAATAAATTTTATGTGCCAGCGTTGGGGTCTGTGTCTATGAGGACTGAAAGGGTACGTATTTCGAACCATTAAAATAAAAAAAGTATGTTTCTGCTTGCTCCGAATTCACCAAAACTCACCTGATTATTCACACACAGACATTTAGAGTGTATTTTCCGGAGGGTGCTCAGCATGGGCACTCAGCAGTATGTCCCGTGTGCTGTATACAGGAGTTAAACAGCTCAATAGTGATTTTGATCGCGATCTGCAGATGCAGACCTTGTAATTCTCGTCAGTGTTTAAAAACGGGTGTCTGAGACTCTCCTTCGTCTTCTCCCACAACCAGAAATTGCAGTGCTTTCGTCTCAGCTTAATATTTGAAACATGATGCATGCAAAGACCAGCCCAGTGAGGCTGGGTTTTGTATTTCTCTATTAGAACCACAAGTCCCCTTTGTCTTTCTGCTTCGACATCTGGTGTTGCAGGTAGGATGCTCTGGCTCACAGCATCTGGGCTGAGAAATATTTTCTCTCCTCGGAGTCCCAGTCCTTCAGAAAAATCCTTCAGAAACCGTTTATCAGACTCAATGCTGAATTGTTCAGTAAAATTTAGAGTGAACCACCTTCTTTCCCTTCCCGCACAGTTGCCCCAGACTCACTCCCACAGAGCAGTTGTTAGCCAATTGGTTAATTGCCAGTGCTTTGCTGATGTTTGCTATTCTGAATCGAGGATAGTCAACTCCATTCGTACCAATCTGGAAATGACCTTAGCCATTGTTCGAAACTAAGACGGGAGTTTTTTTCGAAGTTTAAAAATCTCTCAGGCAATTATTTTTTCTGGTAACTGGCTCTCAGCATCCACATTCATGCTTCTTCGCCGGCAAAAAGAGAAAATGAAAATTTATCAATAAGGTGCTGGCTGGCAGCTTGGAAGGTCTGCTTCAGTCCCTGGCTCTGTCACACATCTCAGTCATGATCTTAGGCAAGTTCTGTCATCTCCCCGCGAGACTGGCGTGATGTTACCTCATTTCCTGCTTTTCAGGATGTCGAATTCATCTAGATTGGAAGCTCTTTTTGAGAAGGGTTGTGTTTGTAGGATTAGATAGAACCTGCCACAGCGTAGCCTCATTAACATCGCAGAATTCTCAGATGACACGATAATATTCATAACAGTAAGTAATGGAGGCAACAAAGAGATATCAAGCAAAGGGGCAATCTTGCAACATTTTGGTCGTCAGACCGAAACCAGAAATTTCAGAAATCTTGTGAAACTTCTTGCTCTCCAGAGTTTACTCCTTGAAATCTTCGAAACAGCAGTATTTCAATTGTTTGGCTAAAGCTGGAGAAATATCCAAACTTTTGGGTGCTGACTGGAAACCTCCCAACTTTCTGAGGTTTCTGTATCATTGACATAAACCGTGGTCTGTGGCTTTCAACAATAACATTTGTGCTGGTATTAGCAATTCAAATCCAGATGCAGCGACTGAGTTCGGCAAAACAGATGAGCCACAGACCACTTCTATCTATCTGAATGTGCCGTCGTTTTTGGTAACCGATCATATACACCATCACAGACAACCAAATTCTCACATGGCTTCTCTGATGTGCAGCAGCAATGTCAGTACCATGACAGTCTACAATGGGCATCAACATGCTGTCTGGAAGTTTTTGCTTTGGAGTAACTTACTTGCAGATCTAGCTGGGCTGACCCCAACATGTAGCCGAGTGTGCTTTTGCAGGTTTTATGGGCATAAATTCTCTGCTAGGAAAGGAGGCCTCACTTAAAAATTAAACCCGCCAGAGGGGAAGTGAGAATCTTCCAGAAATACACGTAGGAAATCAGTCCAGAGAGTGATGGCAAATGCAACGTTTAAAAGGTATGCAAGTACGGCGCCTCACCTAGATGTAGCAGGCTTCTTCAAGGTATGTGCAGACCGCTGTCAGCCTCTATTGGCAGGTGTTAGAGTTGCCCAGCAAGGCTGCAAACTCTAATCCTCCTCTCGTCCAAGTGCCAGGAGTCAGTGAGAAGCCTGTTTGGAAGTGCCAAGTAGACAGCACATCTCATTGGCACATCTGAGATTGCCTACAGTCTTTGGGTGTGAGATGATATTGAGGCCTGCAAGGGAAAGTATAATAATAATAGACTTAACCGAAGCTTTGATTCAACTTTATGAACAGGAGAGAGGCAATTCACGTTGCTTACCCAGAAGCAATGCTCACGCTAGGGAGTTGGAGGGAGATATTCAATTAGAAGTACCACTTCACAGCGGAAAATTCTACCCAGAGTGAGATATGAAACGGGAAGTTTCAGTGGGAGCTGCATTTTCTTTGGGGGAGTTCAATGGAGAGTTTGTTTTGGTAGACAAGCTCCGAACGGAAAGATAACTTCATCCTTAAATCTCAGGTGGTTTCTACCAATTCATAACAATTTACACCTACAGGGCATCAGCAAATTAAGTCCAACTACATCACTGTCACGCGAAGAAGTATTGGGTACACTGGAGCATGGAAAGACTGGCTTACGGGATGACATATGTTAAGGAAAAGAAATAAAATTCAAAAGTCCCAACTCCCAGTCGCCTGCTGTAATCACTGTACCTTGTTTTTTAATACTCTTCCACTGCTGGAAATAAATGAATTATTTAGGTTCTGCCTGACCATTTTTCTCTTTCATTTTTTTAGCCTTTTATGCCTCGGCTTTAATTCATTCCCAGTATTTTTTCCATTTTAGTTTCTAGCAATAACATTATTAAATTTCATGTCTGCTTCCGTTTTTATTTCCATCTTTCACCAAAAAGATATAAAGTGAAATTAATCCAAATGAGAGAGCTTTTCTCTTCAAACTGCTCTCGGTATCATCGTTTCCTTAATTAAGTAATTGAAGCTCTCCCAACACACACAACGTCATTCAATCTACTGCGGTCTCTCGTATATGCTGGCACTTAGATTTGTTCCTATAGGGAACTGTTTTTCCAGTCCATCAGTCTCCTCTGCATCTTTCTTCCAATAACCTCTCAGGCCTGGTTCTCCTGGTACCCCATGGCACACACGCAACACGGATTTGAAACAAGGAAACAGCACAAAGACAAGATTTCTTCAGTGTTATTCATAAGGCTCTCTATCCTGGGGCTCGTATGCGACCAGTCTTGATAGATCTGACATCCTTCCTTGCATTTCTGGCTGAAGCGTTATATTCCTTACTTTAGTTTTGTGTTTGTGCCCTTAGTTGCTTCCTTTGAAGTGAAGGATTTTACATTATTAATTACTAAGTTCCTCCTCTGGCATCTTAGGCTATCCAAACCTCTTCTGCCACCCTTTTGCTGAGCAGTTGCTGTTTTCCCTGGATTCTGGAATGACGTGTTTCTGTGCTGGAAATCTCATCCGGAAGAGTTTGCAGACCAGAAATACATTTTCAGAGGATAAACAACACGTAGCCAATGCTAAAATCTGGCAAATTCTCATCCTCGTGGCAAAACGTCCAGGAAAACCTCATAACAGCTGTAGGTCCCACTCGTTTAGACAGAGGCTCAATACATCCAGTATAACATAGCAATGGCTGCAGTTGTTGGGAATTACGGAACAATTTTTTTCTGTTGAAAGTTTCCCAAGGAAAACTGAGATTCTCTTTCGCTGCGTTTTTAAGGAAAAGGATCGCTTCAGGAGTCTAGGTGATATTTTGCCTAGGGTTGGAAGGGAAGGAAAAGCAGCTAATGCTCTACGTTCCTTCTCTTCTAGGGACACTGGATCCGTCTTTTCCCTTCTCGCTCCACTCCCATCCTTGCAATGCCAAATACAGTGAGGGGTGAGGGAGTTAATGTCGGTAATTGTTGTCTTCCCTGTAAATTTAAGATGATAAAGAAGGCGATCCTATTGCAACTGTGTTTCAAGCTTGGGAAGATGTGCGAAGAGGCCCAGGGGAAGGCAGAGAATGGGACTGTGCTGTGGCCGTGGTGGTGCTGGAGCTGAGCAATGGCTGGAATTGATTTGGAGTTAACTGCATAGGTGGGAGGGTAGGAAATGAAATGAGTGAACTCAAACTTGAAGTTTGAGGAGAAACAGCTAGTAAGAGTTGTATTTATACGGAGGAGACGCGATATGCAAAAGCTTTCAGGCTTAAAATCTCAAGATAAACCAAACAGCACGACACCATTTTTCAAACCCCTTAATCTGAGAGCCTTAGCATGAACACCGTGAAGTCTGACATCCAAACTCATATTTCAGTAGGCATCCTCACTACTTCTCACAGAAGTCTTCATTCTCTTCAACAGACCTAGCTCTGACTCTGTATCTGAATTATTTCTGTTCCATAATTTTATCAGATTATAGTTGCGACAACCTGATCATAAGAGCAGATCCATTTGAAAGAACGAGTTCCAAATGTAATTAATGAGTGGAGGGGTTGTGACACGAGCAGGAATTCACTCCACTCTTCTCCTGCCGAGAGTTCTGCAGAATGGATCCGTGTGACGTCTTTCGTAGGCTGCGCATCCGTAAGCCCAGCCTGTGAGAGTTCACTTCATCACACATGTGGCGAACGAACGGCCGCCCAGCTTACGGCCACTGAAGCAGAGGAATTTCACCATCGATCTGGGGAAGCACTTGAGACAATGGGAGTAACAGGGCAATAAAAATTGCAGTATATCATCAGGCTTGGCTGCTGGCTTGTATAGATCAGAGCTGCATTAAGAACATTACAGCCTGCCTGTGACTGAAGTAAGGAGAATAAGCCAGCTCTAAGAAGGGAAAGAGCTGCTGATAAATAAACAAAACCAAACCAATGAAAAAAAAAGAATATAAAGATGACAATTTCCCCCTCTGAATTCCCACTCTGCTGTAAGCACCTGTCAGTGAAACACATGCGGTAAAGCAAATTATTAACCCCCTCCTCGCCCCCGCAGAAGCGTTCAGCTTCTGAAATCATGAGTTACACTTAAAAGAAAGGCAACCAGGAAACAAGAAAGAAAGAAAAACCAGGAGTCCGCCTCCTACATAGGTCCATACATCGGCAAGGTGCGTAAGCTGGCCTCTCAGTGGAAGCGCAAAGGCGGGTGTCCCTGTCTTCAGCAGGCTCTCTTGCACGGAGAGCTGGGGAGGTGCTTTCCTGTGCGGTACGACCCGACCCGGTGAGAGCGTGGTGCGTGTCCCAGGCGGGTTGGCGAGGCACGCATGAGTGCGTAACTGCTGCCCTCGCCACACGTGCTTCAGCCAGCAGCCTGCCCAGGTGCCTTTTAAGTGCCCCACAGGACCACAGTGCTGTGATCGGGGTTTTGGGGATCGAGCCGCTCACGCACGGCCAGAGAAAGAAAAGCTTTGATGCGCTGCGAACTGGAGAAAGTAGGCAGGGGAGTGAATCCCACCGGCCTAAATCTGCCTGCACTTGCTCCTGTGGAAATACAACCGTTTCTACCAGCTGAGGACTGGCCCAGCAGGTATTCAGCTTTTCAGGGCACGGGTTTGTGCCCTGGGCGTTTTCTTCTTTCCACGTCCCTGCAGATCACCTGGATTGTCTGAAGCTTTTCCTGTGTAGCAGATCCGCCGATAACCTGTACGGGAGCCAAGCTAGGAGCAGGAGCGATTGCGAAAACCCAGCCGCACATGGTGACCCCTTGTCACCGCAGACAAATCCAAGTCCCATCTCTGGCCTCTGATCTTCCGTTGCCTGTCAAGAAATCTGCTGTAAGTGGCACATTCCCGTGGAAGAAAGAGGTGGGATCGGAAACTTTGTGGAGGATGATAAAGATCTCCATTAACAGAGGAGAAAACAGAAGAGTGACTTCCAGTCACATGTCCCCGTGCTCCTCCAAGTCATTCCCATTTGCTATGGATTTGCCAGCACCCGTAGGATGCGTTTAACATGCACACACTTAAGCAGCTACCTACAGTGCATTGTGCCAGGTGTGTTAAGCTATTGAGATGCGTTTTTTATCAGCAGGCAAAGGGCTTCTAGTCAAACTGGAGCAGCCTTAATCCTCCTAAATAGAGTGAAACCTCCCTGCAGATAAAAGACTCGCCCGGCTTGTTCCAGAGGGAGGTGGTGACACCGCTGCACCCTCGCCCCCTTCTCCCTTAGGAAAATACGGCCCTGCGGGAAGAGCGAAGAGGGACGATCAAAGGGAGCTGCAGTTTAGCTGCCTGCTTCCAGCAACAGAAAGGCTAACCCGTCATTAGCAGGGAGCAGCGCTATTAGAGGTGAACTGTGAATGGAAGGGATGCGCACTCGGGATCTCTGGCAGACGGAGGAATTGGGGCTATGCCACTGCGTAGGAGAGACTTGGGCTTGGGAGGGGACCTTGTTTCTTCCCACTCCTTTGGCAAGGTAAAAGCCAGGTGTGTCCCTGGGAATCCCTAGCTTTTTGACTCATTTAGGAGTATTAGCGAGTGGATGGTGGTGTTCGCCTGCACAACTCGCAGGTAACTCTGGACTGGATTTCCCACTGCATTTTGCCTCTACAAAACCCAGTCAGTCCCCGGTATCAGAAGCAGGGAGCCAAAGACAAGCTTCAGAGCAAACGAGGATGAATAAATTAGTGGCTCTGCAGCCCACTGGGATGGGGGAGGCCGGGCGGGTGTGAAGGGGGCGCAGGGAGGGGGTTTACATTCACCCTGGGGATGAATCTGCCTCTGGGATACGTACGTCGAGCGTGGCCAGGGTTTGAAAAGCTGCTTGTTGGATAAAGGCCATGAAAAGGCCTCGGTGGCACTACCATTCCCTCTAGACAAGGGGCAGAGCGCCGTTGCTCCAGCAGCTCCACGGAGCAGACAAGCCCCCTGCCATCCCCAGTAACAGGTTGTGTCATGCGTTACCCAAGGGGAAATCCGAGCAGGACACGGGGGCATCGTTCCTCTGGCTCCTTTGGGTAACCCAGCATTCCTGTTGCGTCCAGCCCGGAGCCAGCCTTGCGTATGAATGCAAGGAATGGGGTTGAGTGATGGCCTTTTGGGAAGCCTTCCGGTGTCTCTGGCCCTCCGGACCACAGTCAGAAACAATTAGGCTTTTGCTTTGCAAAAATTCATCATCTGCCCATTAGCATTTTATCCATCCCATGGTTTGACTGACTTTTATCCACCTTGCTATACAGGAAACTAGATGATTTTTGATTTGAATCCCTCAGACTGGAAGCTCCAAACAGGGAATTTCCAAGCAGGCAAATGGTTATTAATAATGAATAAAAGCAACCTCTTACATGGATGGAGCACCTCTCGTAGAAGGAGATAGATCCCAAGGTGTTACAGAAACACGTTTATTCTTTTAGGAATCATCCTCATGTGGATTTACAGCACAGAGATTTTTTGTCCTCTACCAAAGCAAAATCACGTTCTCCGTTGTTGAAAGCAGCTGTCTCAGGGGTTGAATGAAAGTGATGTTTGCCAGATTTAGCAGCAAATAGTGACTATGACTTGCTTTGCATGTTTTTATGAATGTGCTTTAATCTTACCTAATACTTAGAGACTCTGACTTTTTGTTTGTCGTGATGAGATCTATGTCTAAAACTTGGTTTGAGCCCAGCTTCCACTTTCATGAAGCACGCCAACACGGACAACCTTTTAGCCTTCCCCGGTGAGAATAATATTTGCTTTCTGATAGGCTGAATTTACACACTTTTCCTTTTTATGTGCGTGCATGTGTGTTGCGATGAGAAGTTTTAAAATAAACGGAGTTATCCCCAGCTGCTAAGTTCTGACATGCACTCCAAATAAGTAAACCCAGGGATGTGGCAGGCTATGAAGGAAGGGAGAGCAAAATTGGCTTACGTGTTGCCCTGATCACAGAATTATCATCTGCTATCGCACAGTTTACCATTAGACCCAGCTGCTGCCAACCTGACCAGTGCATTTCTTCAAGCTAAGCTAACAAAGCACTTATTTGTTATCCAGGGAACTACCTCTAATAGACTTCTAGTGAAATAATATTTGCTTTCCAACCCTACTTTGAATCCCACTCACTTTGTTAAAAAGATTGCCTCTGGCTGTCTCTGCTGGTCTAATCTAATAGTTTCTAGTTTGTACAAGCAGAGCGCTTTCAGCCAACTATATAAATAACTTAAAGAGAAGAAGACACTTTTACAGTGCTCTGTGCCGGGTGCTATAGAACATGACAGATTAGTAAATGACGCCTCAGTGGAGCTCATCTGGGAACCTCTGTCACTTGAATATGAGCGATTACAATATTGTATTTGGGCTGAAAGGGTTGTCTGTCTTCTTACAAAAAGGCTAACAAGAAAAATAATTCCTGTCTTACTTCTCCTGCGCATGAAACTGATCTAAGTGGCTCTCGCCCCTTTTCTCTTCCCCTCGCATCGCCGTCGCCGCAGCAGGCGCGGAGAGGGGGGCAAAGCGAGCAAGGAGAGAAGCGGGAGTTGTTTTCTTTCTGTTTTCACTTTTGGTTTGAATTGAAAATGAAGAAAGAATAATATTAGGAGACGGGGCTCCCTGAGGTTTGAGAGGGGACGTTATATCATTATATCAAAGGGTGCTTTTTGCCACCCGCCTCTTCTACTCCAGCAGTGCAGTGTGCTTCTCAAAGAGCGAGTGTCCCGTGCCTGCTGGAGCCGCTCAATTTATCTCCGCTCACCTGCTAAGATCACCAAGGGCCTAGAGTTTCAAAGAGTCGCCCAAGGTTTACCCGGGCTATTCCGGCTGCTGGTTTGTTTTTTTTTTTTTTTAATGGAAATGCTGAGGCTGAGCATCGTGCGACAGAAAGTGCACCGTACAAGCCATGATTTCCAAGGGAAAATTTTTCCCATCCTGTTGAAATTTCCTTGAGGCTCTTTCGAGGCTGCCTGTAGGACTCGAGGGCTGATACCACACGTGCTCCTCTAGCATCAGTGAAGTTACACCAAGGAATCCGCCTTTGCGATAGTTTGACCTGCGATTTTGAAAACATCTACAGCCAAAGCCATTTCTTTTCTTTTTCCCCCCTTCTTTTTACCCCTTTTATTCCCCTTTTTTAATCTTTCTTCTCCTTTTTTTTTTTTTTCCTGAAGAACCACCCCAGTACCTGGAACTTCTTCTGTTTTCATCTGTCTTTTTCTCACCGCAGCCAGTCACTGGGGCTCTTCTCAGGCCTACGAGTAATTGCATGCAACGGCAAGCACGTGAATGTACACCAGCAGAAAATCACGGTCCTGTTAAACGAAGACCTCCTGCCGCAGAGGAGGACATCACTCCACCTCCAGCTTGCTGCTAAAGCAGTGCGTGCCATGCCCATGCCACCCCGAGGCTGTCCAGGGGCTCGGATACGCAGGCCATGCCTGCAGTTACGTAGGGAGGGTTGGAACAAGACGAAGCCACAAAGGTCTGAGCATGGAACTACTCACCGCTAAGCCAAACAGGCCCTGGCATTCCTGGCTTAGAAAATTACCTTCTGAAGCCCAAAAGCTGCTCTAGAAGAGTACAGAGTCCCGATGAGAAGTGGCCAAGGATCTGCTATTCACTGAAAGTAAGCCACGAGCCCTGGAGGTGACACAGGGTCAAAACATCACATTTCAGTCGGGATAATCGCCAGGCATTTTATAATCTAGAAACTGGACAAAACCCTCCACCTACAACCAAACCAATACAGATCTAAAATCTGCCTTTGGTCGTGCTCCTGCTGCTGCACCTGGTGACGCTGTGGGCTGCGGACTGGGCAGCACTGGGCAGAATTTGACCCACAGATTTTCCCGACACCATACAACCATGCTGTACTCATGCTGAAAATACATCTGAGAACAGATGCATGAAACCGAGATCGTTTTGAGCAAATCAACCAGTTTTCACCCTGAAACATTATTGATGCCACAGGCTCCATTCAAGGCTCGCGGCAGTGATTGCGGCCCCTGCGAGACCAGAGGTGCAGCGATTTTATAAATTGCCAGTTCTTAGTGCTTGGGAGGCGTTTAACAGGATTTTGATCTCCGATTCCCTCCTCGGTGTGTTCTGTTTGATCCTAATGGATTTAATCACAGATTACCTTTTGTCGGATCGGAAGTACCTGTGCAATGAAGCAGCAGGACTGAACGTAGCGTTACCTCCTGAAGAATAAGGCCCGGCTGGAAAATTAAAGAACGTGTCAAGAGAGGTGACTGGAATGCACAGGCCAGCGCTCCTGAATCAAAGGGCCTGGGCTCCATTCAGCAATTTGGCCACCAAATTAGTGTTTGATCTTGGACATGGTATTTCCTCGCTCCTTGGTCTATTTAAACCGTGAGCTCCAGGAGGCAGGGCTCATCACTCCGCGGCTGCGTAGTATGCAGAAGGTGGAAAATGTTTGTATTGTAGATTGCATCTGGCTTTGCAGTTAAAAAAAGGAGTTCAGCCTCTTTCTTTTATATAAAGAAGTACAAAATGTTTTCTCCGGTTTTTCAGAACATGGTCACTCACATCTTCAGTTCTATAAACCTGAGCTAGTAGATCTTTGTGTTTTCAAAATGCTGATTTCAATCTTGACTACTTTTCTTTCAGCCTCGGGCACCCCATTCTCAAACACAGGTGAATGGAGATTTTTAAAACTCTGAAAAACATATTCCAGAAAGGAAAGTTTGTGGGAAGTTAAGAAAAGCAGCATTTGGCAGCCTCAGTAGATTTAGGATTGTGCTGAAGGGATCCATCTGGTTCAGACTGGATGCCTTGAACGCTTTGCAGTTACTGGAGTGGAACACTGGTAGCAGGACCGGAATTGCCAGGGCTTAACACCACCAGTGCCACGTTCGATGAGTTCATGAGCACGGTGCCAGCAGTGCCACAGGAAAGGGCAGGGGCAGCATCTAAGCCGGACACATTTTTCCCATAAAGCTTTCATAAAATGAGTGATTAGATCACCAAACCTTTATAGGACGGAGCAGAGCCAAATCTCGTACTTATTATGCAGAAATTATCTTTTAGCTGTGCCCTGTCACAGAGATCCACAGAGATCCATTGACGCCTGCGTCCACTCATTTTGGTTAGCGTTTTGCTCCCAAATACGTGTATGGATCTGGGCCTCTGAGCACTGGCTTCTGTGCAATGATATAATATCTTTTCCCCCATCTTCTCTTTGCTAGGCTACACAAAGTAAGGAAAAGCATTCCGCCACCATCCCCCAGTTTTCCAAATTCTCAGCAGGGAGCGGCGCCCCTCCGAGCTTTGCTCTGATCACGCCCCGCTGAAGTCAAGGCCGGCTGCCTCCCTGCCCCGCGCCCAGCCCACGCGCTGCTCCTTGCAGGACCAGCCCTGGAACAACTCAGCCTGTAACACCTGTATTTCTCAAACTCGGAGAGGGATGAAGATCAGCCTCTGTAGATCTTTCACGTTCTTAATGGTAAAATTGTTACCCTTGCATTTAGTGCTTGAATGCTCCCGTGATGGGCGCTGGAGATAAACCTCTGAGAGCCGGACATTGAAACAACAATGGGAGCATTTTTTTTGTTTTAACCCAGAGAACTATTATTGACAGGGCGTCAGCTGCTCATGAAGGGCCCTGAAGTATTTTACGGGATGTGACAGCTAATAAAACAGGTTGTTGTTTTTAATTGTTTGGCAGGTAGCAGTGAATTGTGAACAGATGTGAACTGGGTGCAGAGGAGTCTGGAGGTTTCCCTGAGTTTCTTCCGTGTTTCACTGCCCCCAACAAGACTGAACATTAAAAATACCAGACNCTGGGCCTCTGACCACTGGCTTCTGTGCAATGATATAATATCTTTCCCCCCATCTTCTCTTTTGCTAGGCTACACAAAGTAAGGAAAAGCATTCCGCCACCATCCCCCAGTTTTCCAAATTCTCAGCAGGGAGCGGCGCCCCTCCGAGCTTTGCTCTGATCACGCCCCGCTGAAGTCAAGGCCGGCTGCCTCCCTGCCCCGCGCCCAGCCCACGCGCTGCTCCTTGCAGGACCAGCCCTGGAACAACTCAGCCTGTAACACCTGTATTTCTCAAACTCGGAGAGGGATGAAGATCAGCCTCTGTAGATCTTTCACGTTCTTAATGGTAAAATTGTTACCCTTGCATTTAGTGCTTGAATGCTCCCGTGATGGGCGCTGGAGATAAACCTCTGAGAGCCGGACATTGAAACAACAATGGGAGCATTTTTTTTGTTTTAACCCAGAGAACTATTATTGACAGGGCGTCAGCTGCTCATGAAGGGCCCTGAAGTATTTTACGGGATGTGACAGCTAATAAAACAGGTTGTTGTTTTTAATTGTTTGGCAGGTAGCAGTGAATTGTGAACAGATGTGAACTGGGTGCAGAGGAGTCTGGAGGTTTCCCTGAGTTTCTTCCGTGTTTCACTGCCCCCAACAAGACTGAACATTAAAAATACCAGACCCCTAATTTTTGCCCTCTGCCTTGATGCTTTGGTCATATTTGAAAATTGCACCATGCAACCCAAAGGGCCCTGCAAAATTCCTGGGTTCCGATCGGCCGAGGCAGGGGAGCTTGGTGTCCGTACAGGGGGTTCTCTTTGAAGTAGGTCATGTTTTTCCACGTAAAGTTTTGCAAATGATCCTGTCGCGGTTGATGTGCCAACTGCACAGATGGCGTGCCTCTGCTGCGCTGAACACTGCTCAAAAACGTCCTGAAACCTGGGTCCTTACGGCGCTGCCCAAGCTAAAAAGCATCCGTGCTGCGCTGCGGATCTGCGCTCGCACTGCTTGGCGAGAAGGGAAATCTGGGTCTTTACATCCCACCGGGCAAAGCTGTGCTTTCCAGAGCTGCTCTGGGTACAAAACTTTTTCTCGGTTTCAGCCCGATGCCTTGGCTCCTCCAGCCTGCTGCATAATTAGCTCCCACCACTTTCCAGAGCGCAATGTACTTTTGGGAGGCTCCAGAGAGCTTATTATACCTCTGTTTAAGAGACCCAGAGGGGCTGCGCAGGGCTCGCATTGTCTGAAATGACAGATGTCTCATCAGGTTACACCTTTTAGCTCCTATCTGTATAAGCACGCTGGTAAGTGGTGCTTTTCCTTCCTTCACCCCCCACCCCCCCACCCCGACTCCCTTTCTCTCTAATATAATCTTTGCCAGATCGAGTGAAAGCAGCATAGCTGCAGGGGATTCATGAATCCTAGTCTGGAGCTACCCACCACCACCAAATAATAAAAATAAAAATTTAAA
The DNA here is from genome assembly GCA_013398225.1 of Steatornis caripensis. Lineage (NCBI taxonomy): Eukaryota > Metazoa > Chordata > Aves > Caprimulgiformes > Steatornithidae > Steatornis > Steatornis caripensis. The sequence continues at coordinate 349,646 of VZSC01013089.1, forward strand.
GCACCTCAGTTTATTATTCATATACTCTCTGTCCGGCCTTTTCTGCCTGCTCCTAGGGTACGTCCCCCCCCCATGCTGGGACCCCGCCAGTCGCTCCCTCCTCTCCCTGATCTTCTGTTAGACAGTTATCAATTCCCCAGGGAGACCTGGGATAAGATGACACTCCTCCCATGTGCCGAAAGCTGCCAGGGTTGTGTACACTGGCACAAGTACAACAGAAACTAAGCCTTGGCCTCAAGCAGTGTAACACCCAGATAAACAAGTCTGCCAGAAAGAGGACGGGCTGAGGCTCCGCGATCGCAGCGCTCCAGGAGAGGCTCCTCCAAACGCTAGTGAGCTGCAGATGGCTGCGAGACAGGGTGTATGCCGGCACCCCGGGCTGCTCCGCGGCGTTGCGTCCCTCCTGGCAGCAGTCCAGCGCATCCCCCGCGGCCGCCTTCCCCGCGCCACGCTTGCCAGCCGAAGAGGTCCTCCCAAATGATGCAGAGCAAAAGGCACCGGCAGCACCTCGGTACAGACCCCGGCGGGGGAATCCTCCTGCTCTGTTGCCTCGGTGTACTTGGCCGCGAGGATATGCTCGATGTGGGGAGAGGGGAATCGTTGCGTTGCCCAAAGCCTCCGCGGAAGGTTTGGCATGACCGGGTGCACCGCGGGGGTGGCAGAGGCAGACCCCAGCTGTGCCCACGGTTCAGGTGCAGGATTGAAAGAACGGCGAAGCATCTGTTCTTCCCTCTACAGCCCGAGAGCATTTGTGCCTTTCTTAGCATTGGGCTCCGGCGGCAGCGCCTGCCTCCTGCCTCACAGCCGCTGCCCTGCTCCTGCGCACGGACACCAGGCAGGAAAGCCCTTCCTGCACGCGGAGCAAGCGGCAGAGATCTGGGCTGGCAGAGCATGCTCCGGAGGAGGAACGGGCTCTTTGTGTTCAAACCAAGGACATGGCCTGTCTGTGGGCGATTTGGATGCTCCCCTACTCCCTGTCTCCCGATTCCCCTGCTGTAAGACAAATCGGTTTTGAGAAGAACTGTGAGTGCTAGGCGCCTGAGCACTGGACCCCTTCCTGGTCGTGCTGATGGGAGCAGGCAGGGTCAGAAGAAGATGCCTTCCATCTTCTCTGCATCCTTCACTGGGGCATTCAGGCTGTTATCCCTTTGCCTTTCCCCAGCCTTCGGAAAGACTTGCAAGGATCCTGTGCCCAAGGAATGAAGACCGCAAGCCCTCCAGAAGTGATGGGCACTCTCCAACCCCCGTCGTCCCCCCGAGCCTGCCTGGGGAGCCTGCAGCCACCCATCGCCGGCAGTTTTGCTTGTTCGGGGAGGGGAGGCTGGGCTGGGCAGCGCTATAGCCCCCACCTTCCACCTGCACAGAGCACTTACTGCAACTTGAGCCACATCGCTGCTCGTACGCTACGCACAGCCCAGACGTGGCTGCTGCTCTCCACCGTCGGGTTGTACCTCAGTAGGGCTTAGGTGCGTTAGAGGTGTAATGAGGACAGGATGCTCTAGGCACCCGCTCCTCTCTTTCGCGTGCTACAGAGAGAGCTGCAGAGCATCAGGATGGGCCACGAGCTCCATCAGTGCCGTCACCCACCCCTCTTCCTCCAAACGCATCAGCGGCGGGAACTGGTGAAGACGGTGCTCTGGAGGGTGACTCTGCTAGTATCAAAACGCTCTTTGAAATCAGNGCAGAGCACTTACTGCAACTTGAGCCACATCGCTGTTCGCACGCTACGCACAGCCCAGACGTGGCTGCTGCTCTCCACCGTCGGGTTGTACCTCAGTAGGGCTTAGGTGCGTTAGAGGTGTAATGAGGACAGGATGCTCTAGGCACCCGCTCCTCTCTTTCGCGTGCTACAGAGAGAGCTGCAGAGCATCAGGATGGGCCACGAGCTCCATCAGTGCCGTCACCCACCCCTCTTCCTCCAAACGCATCAGCGGCGGGAACTGGTGAAGACGGTGCTCTGGAGGGTGACTCTGCTAGTATCAAAACGCTCTTTGAAATCAGGGTTGTCCTCTCCTACCATCAGAACTGATCTGCTGTATGGAAAGCCACAGACAGCAGTGAGCTTGCAAAACCGTCTGCAGATAACCTCTGTGACTGAGGAACGCACAGATTTAAAATACTCAGTGTAGAGAGGTATATGCAAACAAACAGCAAAGACCAATTTTATTTGCAGTGAAGGCACTGGCTGCCCCAACACGACCCAGGCGTATAGGCCATGTGGTGCCTTCTACACCACGTATGTTAAGGGGAGAAATTCCGCAAAAATCCGCAGGGTGTCTGTGCGTAGCCCCGTTGCTCCAAACTGCAATTTCGTTGTGAAGCCTATCAGCCATACGCATCAACTGGAAACTGCCAAGCTGGTTTTTCTATAAAGGTTTTTCTTACACCTTCAAACTGAAGAGGATGCCTAAGTACTAAGCTGGGAAGGGCACTTTAAATCAGAAAGAGTGCTACACACCAGCTTGGCTTCTTTTGGGGGGATTTAGGATTGATTAATGACTCGGGGGAAAAAGTTTCTGCAAAATTAGACTCCTGTTTCATCAGCTGAGGGACGGAAGAGCATCAGCTCTGCTGCACACTCTGGCTGGAGCAGTCGAGTGCTGCAGACAGGAGACAGAGGCGAGCTGCTGTGAAACCGAGGGAGAACTGATACCTAGTAAGTTGAAGTGCTATCAGTAGTATAGTTGAATATAGTTAAACGCAGTTTATCCACCTCGAATTCAGTATTGATCCACTTCTTTACACCAAGGAGGCTGAGTGTACTTGATTTTTAGTGCACCACTCCGGCATCGCTGACTGCCCTGGAACCAGCGGTACTTTTTGGAAACTGTGGTTGACCTCAGCGATCCCCGCTCCGATGAGCGTAATGCAAGCCCCGTGGTAACTGCAGCTTCGTTAGTAAAGCTCCGGCTCCTTCAGTCACGCAACCACGTGCAGAACCCTTTTTCTCCTTGATTCTTTAAACATTGATAACCTCCGGCATGACACTGGGAAAGGCTCAAAAACCCAAGCCCTAAAATCTCAGGACCTAAAACTCAAATCAAAAGGCTTCGACAGTTCTTACTCTCTGAACTTACAAGCTTTCAGTGAAACTCATTGCCTTTTTGCAGCCTGGCTCACGCTCCCCGATCGCCCGAGGCTGGCAGTACTGCTTCTTCCTCCCTCCCTGGTGCGACGGGCGGCTCTTAGACGTGGCGTGGAGAAGGGACGTCGAAGGAACGCGAAGGCTCAGCTGCACCGCTCACCGCTCGCCAGCCGCAAGCGCCGCTCACAACCCTGGCGCCGGTCATCCTGCGGCTTAAAGCTGGACCAGGCAGCGCAGGTGATTGCTCGTTGCAAATGGTTTTCAGTTTCCAGTGCCAGGGCTTTATCTGTCACTGAGCCACGGGAGCAGAGAAGAACCAGCTTCACGTTGGCAGCGGACCGAGCTGTCCCTGCTTCTCCTCCGTGTGCTGCGCAGCATCGCTCCCGCTAAGCCCCTGCTGCAGGCTCCGTCGGGGGGTGATGTCAGACCGGTCGGGCTGCAGAGAGCTCCTCAAAGGACAGCACCATGGTCGTGGCTTCGTCAAACACTCGCACCTCCCTGGCTTCATTTTGGAAGCTGTGTACCAGGGCAGGGCAGAGAGAGAGCAGCAAACGTGCAAGGGGCCAATCCTGCAGCATGCCGAGCACCCTCCTCTTCCTGCTGGCTCCCACTCTCAGCACCTTGCAGAATGAGGCCCTTTCTTATGAACTGTCAAGTCATTATCGTCTTTCCCTGTTCGGCATTTAACGTCTCTTGGCAAAAGATTAATGAATTGACTGGCTTTCAACAGGTTTTATGAAGCAAGACAAGAGCATGCCAGCACAGCCAGAACGTGGAACGCGTTCAGCAGGGAAGCCTCACACGCCTGTTGTGTGTCTGTGCAGCCGGTGCGTGTGTGTAGGCATGAAGGGCTCCGAGGGAAGCGTTGGCTCAGGATGGCAAGCAAGGGGGGAAGTTGCGATAAAAGCAACACGTGGCCTTTAGCTTGCTGCCTTACCTCGGGTGAACCTTCATTAGAACTGCTCGGAGCCTGCTGATTTCGCACGAACCCCCACCACGCACGCACCGCGAAGGTGATCGTCGCATATACCCACACGTCGGAAACATACGATTTAGGGACTGAGGGACTGAAGGCATCGTTCATGTTTCCGCGGTTATTTCTCCCCAGTGCAAGTGCCCTGCCGGCCATGCCGTGGGCGTTCGGGCACACATGCTCGCTTTGCCGCCTGCTGCAGCGGGCAGAGACGCCTGCACAGGCGAGGGGAGAGGGAGCAGCGAGAGGTGCCTGGGGGATCCGTGCAGGAATAATTCAGCCAAAGAATTCTGGTGACTTCAGAGACCACTGGAGCAGAGACCTCCCGAAACCAGATTTCATGCCATGTAACATGTCCTTTGGTTGTTTTGGTTTTAAAATACATGGATCGAGTGTTGATTTAGGTCTTTAAAACAAATGAACCGTTTCATTCGAGTAATAGCTGCATGAGCGGTGACTGAAACTATTGCGGTGCTTATTTGCACGCGAGAGTAAAGTAATGGAATTTCAGGCCTGGTGAGATCAAGCCAAAATGCTCCCGAGTGTTAGAGAAATTTCAGTCCTGGACCTGCTTTGAACTCCACGACTCACACCCCAGACCCAGGGTTTTAATCCTCTTTAGTAATCGGAAACATGTCGCACAGCACATCTGCTTTTGGAAAGTTTAAAGGCAGGAAGCCGTAGCCCATTGCTCTGATGTTAGAAGGTCCCAACGCTGCAAAGTGCTGAGAGGTGCAAGGAATTTCTGATTCCCGTGGATGTGAATGGGGAGTAAATCTGGTCAGCACCTCCCAGGTTTGGAGTTATTAAGACAATGCGAATGATGTGATGGCTCACGAACTGTGGCCTCTCCCCATATAATATTGCACGGTTACTTTCTGAATAGAATTTAACATCTCCCGATCCTCAGCTGGAGTCCGACGCACTAGATCCTTGGGAAATGAAGGGTGAGACTTTATACTGTGTCTTTAAAGCCACGTAAATTTGTAAATTGGGATTTGTAAATGTCTCTGGATCCTTGGCCTAGTCCTGAAACACCTGCTCAAAGTACCCAGAGAAGCAACCCACGGTGAGGACCTCCTTTGGAAAATACCTAGGGGACCCCACAGATCAGGAAAGGCGATAACCGCTGCTCTGAGAGGGTTACCAAAAGGCACAGGAGCTGTCCTGACGCTTGTGATAACCTGCATGTGTTAGTTGCTGCAACGCTGGGACAGCGTGCCGTGGGTTCACGGTGCGACGCGGAGCCCTTTGCCTCGCACGCCCTCTGCCCCAAGGCTTGCACGGGCACTGCCGGCTGGCAGAGCCGCGCTGCCTTCCTGCAGCCACCGCGCGGGCAGAGCCTTAGCAGCTGGGCAGGGGATATCTGCGACCTTGGAATAACGTCAGGTCTCTTATCCAGCACAGGCGGACAAGAGAGAAATGGCAGAGATCTCATCCCATGCCCTTCCTTAACAGAGCGCGTGGAGATTTACGGCACGTGGCACGTCGCGTAGGCAAACATTTCCACTCACATTTACTGCACAGCGAAGTTATCGCACGCCGCCTCTCCTGCCAGCAACCCGTGTGACAGGGAGAGTAGGGGAGGTCCTTTCCAGATGAGAACACTCAGTGCTAAAAATTAGAGGCATGCTATTTCTTTCGGTATTAATAATGAAGTGTGCCACTACGAATTGGAGCTGGACTTGCATCTGGCTGTGCTCCCGAGGCCAGCTGCGTGGTGGTGAATGCAGCATGGTACTGAACCCACAGTTAGCACTGGGGACCCTCCGGGGCAGCCTCGGGGATAGCTGTGAGTTAATGCAGAGGCTAGAAGACACCTTTTTCCCTCCACGTGTGTTGCCCTGAAGTGAGCCTGTATCATCATGTGGGGGTCCCTTCCCTCCCCTTTCGCAGACAGGTACGGGAACGGCGGCCGACACACGGATATTCATCAGATGACACATATCCATACAAACTATTAGGTTCCCTTGCCCAGGGTTCATCCGACAGTCATTTTGCAAGCGGCTTTCTTTGATACGACATCGTGAGCGGCATGTTCTAACTGGAACGGTGACATCGTTCCACACCTTGAACCACCCACGTGTATATCACCACAGCCTCACCAGATGCAATATCCTTGTACAGACAGGAGTTTCCCAGGAGAAAAAAAAAAAAACTGACTGAGCCTACTTAGGGAGCTTGCAACACCATGTTTTCTATTGTGTCTTTGACATTTTCTGCCATTACCGCTGTTGCCGTGAGGTGAAGCCTTTAATGGCACAGAAGTGATGAATACAAGGCATGCTGGGCAGGCGCTGCGACAAGATTCCGCCAGCGAGCAGTGTGAATTACATGAGTTACAGCTTCTGTAATGTCCCATTTTTCCAGGTACCAATTCCCCACAATCATCCTAAACCTGTGCTCCGTACATACATTTTACGTGCATTTAAGGCTGCCTTAGTGCAGCAGGAGTTTTCGTGCTGGCACCGGCACGGGGGCACGCTCACACGCATCTAGTCCTTTGAGAATTTGGGTTAAGTTTTTGTCTTCTAGAGTTTTGAGTTCAGAGAGCTTTCCATGCTCAGATATAGAAGACACTCACAACGCATATTTAATTGCAGCTTGGGGTTTCATTTACTTATTTATTTATTTTTTAATTTATTTTTGTTTCATCGCTATGCTTCCTCGGGGCTCTTTAGCAGAAGGACTGGCACACTTCAGCAGGTGGTGATGACCACAGCGCTCCGTAACATCAAAGCCCTGTTTCAATACCCAGGAAGACTGGGCTCCCTGCGCAGGGGGGAAATGTGCGGGTGTTTATTTGCATGAAAAATTCTCTCCGTGCGTTTCGTGGGGGCAAATGATGCGGCAAACAAACGGCTTCACGTCGCCGGCCTTCCAAAATATTCACTTTGCACGCCACCATCCACTCTGCACGAAGCGTATGCGAGCGCAGGTGCTGTCGTACAGGTCCGGTGGAAGCTGTGGTCCCAGCAAGCCACTCGTGCTCCCTGCCCCTGCTGTGCTTTGTGCCTGACCTCCGAAACGGCCGGGCTGCCTGGTTCTCCCCGCCGCTGAGAACATGCGGAAGGTGTCACTACGCAACAAGTGAAACGGGTATTTTTTTGCCGAGTGGAAACAGAGAGGGAAGAGATGTAATCCCGCAGTTTACGCACACGCACCTGCAGCGTGCCAATGTTTCAAAAGCGCGGTTTAAGGGCGCATGTGAAAATGGATGGGTGCAAAATGAACGGCTCTTCTCAGCCGAGAAGGCTAAGCAAACCCACGCGAGTGACAGATTTATATGCCGTTGCAGTAACGGATAAACCAAGAGTTCAAATACAGCGTACGTACTTTGCGTGGAGCACTCCTATACCCTGGCTCACACCCATCCGCGCAGGGTTCACCGACTACGAGTAAAGGAGATCCCTGCAGTACGTGCGTTCACAGCCTCATCTATAGCACACCAGCCTCACCTTTACCAAGTTGGGCTGTGAAACTCTCACTGTCTGTAGCTTCCCAACCCTACCAAGTCCCCAGCCTGACAAAAGTACCCTGGGCATGCCCCACACCCGCACCTCCCCATCACATCTGGTAGCATTAACGCTTACGAGGTAACAACAGCTGTCATCAGCTGCCTCCCCAACAGCCTGTTTTGTCTTAGGAAGAGCCACGGGCACCAGCCGCCCCAGGAAAGAGGCAGGAAACCACCTCAGGCAGAGGGAGTTTCTTCCTCACGTGTGCCAACTCCATGCGGCATCCTCAACGAAAAGAGGTGTTCAAGTAAGCTGCTTCAAAAAGAGAGGGTACTTGCAGCTGTGAAGTGTCCACGGATTTGGCCTGAGTCAACTCGCTCTACTCCCTGCCCGAAGGTAAAGGATCATCCTGAAAGGAGGTGTAAGACCTTTGTGCAAAGCAAGAGCTGAGACAATTTCTAAAGGTTCTGAGAAACCAAACTAACTCTGGAGTGGGGNTACTTGCAGCTGTGAAGCGTCCACGGATTTGGCCTGAGTCAACTCGCTCTACTCCCTGCCCGAAGGTAAAGGATCATCCTGAAAGGAGGTGTAAGACCTTTGTGCAAAGCAAGAGCTGAGACAATTTCTAAAGGTTCTGAGAAACCAAACTAACTCTGGAGTGGGGAGGGGATTGTAGCCAAAGGACTCGTTGGACTCATTTCTAGAGTGTTCCTTGAAAACACAAGAAGGAGCAGGAGTGTGTGTGTGT
>VZSC01013090.1:0-25741 GCA_013398225.1 Steatornis caripensis
CCCTGCACCCTGGCTCCATCCTGCACCACAGCATCAAGCACCTCTCTGACACTGCCGACACCAGAAAACCCCCACAGCTTCTCCCCATCACCAAATTAATCCCCGCCAGCCCTTCCCACACCCACCAGTGCTCCCAGTCCCAGGAGCACCTGCACCAGCTGGTCTTTAACCCCTTGCTTCCTGGGGGGGGGTAAAGCACAGCAAAGCAAGGCACAGCCTCTGGGTAACCGCTGTGGTTTGGAGCCCGTGCCTGTCCTCACCCGCTCCCCGGCATGGGGCACAAATCCCTGGGTGCCCCTGCCATGTGCTGGCACAAGGCACCTCTGAGCAAAACCCCCCACACAAACACAGACTCCTTGTTTAGACCGTTGGGGCATCTCCTCTGGCCTCCCGAAAATAATTAGTTGGCCTCGTTAGGAGAGCAAACTAACGAAGATGGGTTGGCAGGAAGGCCTCGCAGCACTCATTTCCAGAAGAGCTGGCAGGGCAGAACAGCAAATGCGATTAGCAAATGTGATCCCACCGCACGTGAAAATCCTAATCCAGGCTGTGAGCCTCCCTGCAGTGGCGAGAGGCAGCGGCTGGGACTCCTGGGTCCACACCACCAAGGGAGGGGGATAGCCTTGAACCTCGCAGGGCAGGGTTGTCTCCTGCCCAAGCACAGCCAGGATGGTTATGGGGTCCAACGCCTGCGATCCGTTCACGCTGATCCTGGGCTTTGCTGGGTGGAGAGGGAGCGCAGCTGGTGCAGGAATGCTTCAGGTGCCCCACAGCCATCACTGCTGCTCTCCCCAGCCCACAAACCCATCTGGTCCCGGGGTAGGTGGCCCAAGGAAGCTAGGAGAGTGCCCAGGTCATGCTCTCCNCTCCGTTATGAGCTGTGAGGCATAATTACAAGATATTAATATCAAGCTTCCTCAGCAGCCGTTGCATGCCAAAAGCGACCCGATACCTCTCAGCCCACTGCACCGACAAGGGGGCTTGGAGGAGACAGGGGTGGTGCAGGTGGGCACGGCACGGCTGCAAGTGGTTTTGCTGCGAAAGAGAAATAGAAGGAAGGGTGCGGGCGCTGGTGGCGGGGGGACAGGACAGGACCTGGTAGAAGAAAAGCTGTAAAAGGGTAAAGGGAGGTGGAAGGAGCAGTGTTAGGGGGGTGAATGGTCCCTGGTGTGCACCCGGCCTGGAGCTGAGACCTGACAGCTCATCACAGCGTGTGGGCATGGTGCCCCGCTGTCTGCCTGCCGACACAGCTCGGTGCATCTCCGCCTGCAGCCACGCTGGAGCAGCCTGGGCACCGCTCGCTGCTGGTGCCACCGCAGCCCCACGGCTCACCCCGGCCCCCGGCACAGCTCCTGGCCCCACGCGCAGCTCCCGGCCCCACTGAGCACGGGGGCAGCTTTGGGGGCTGCAGAAGGCAGCAAGCCTGACCCCCCACCCCGAGCCTGCCTGCCTTCCCCTTGCTCACCCCGCAGCACATCACGGACCACGGGTGCTTCGTTACTGTCATTAAGCTTTTATTTCCACTGTCACAAAGTTCCTGGGTTTTGTTTTGTTTTCTTTTGTTTTAAACTGTTTCGTTTGCTTGGTTTGCTCTTGAATTCATCTCAAGACAAGGCAGCAGGGCATGCAAGCCGGGACACCGGCACGGACGCACAAACAGGCTTCATCTTTACAAACAAGGCTCTTTGCTGGAGCTGCTGTTTCTCGGCCGGGGGCTCCGCTGCCCCCCGGGCAGGGGTCCCACAGGACACGGCACCCAGACCCGGCACTGGTGGCCGCAGGAGCAGAGAGAGAGAAGGGAAGGGTGGCTTTCCTGCAGCACCGCTGGAACAGCCGGGGCTGGCACGTGTGACCAAGACCCCAAAAGTGCTCTGCAAGGTGACCCCCAGGGTGCTGCACCAAGACCGGGGTCAGCAGCTCCCTCCTTCGCCCCCAGCCCTCGCTCCTGCCCTGCCGACCACCGCTCCAGCCGGTCCCCTCCTCTCCAGTGCCCCTGTGGAGTGGCTGATGCCCTCTGAAAATGCCCCAGATGCCCACCTCACCCTGGGGCTGGGGATGATGGGACAGTGACACCCACCCTGTCTGACCCCCACGACCCTAAATATATGGGAAGAGGGGCAGCTCTGCCAGCAATTTCAGCTGCCCCCATGCCATGCCTGGCCCTGCACTGAAGCCAGCCCTGCTCCAAGTGTGGCTCAGCCCCCGACCCCAAGACCCTTCCACCCCCCAAGTGAGTGCAGCCCCACAGCAGCCGGTGGCAGGCGCTTACGTGCATCCCTGCTCGCTCGGGGGGAGCAGTGGCTCTGGGCTGGGGGTCCCACAGCCTCAGCCCCCGCATCCAACTGGGATACAGTGTCCTGACAGCACGGCAGGCAGGCACCAACGGGCACCCGCTTCTCCATAGTCGGGTGAGACGCAGCTGGTACCCAGCCTAAACGGGGTCTGGGTGCCCCAAAGGCAAACAAACCCCTCCATAAACACGGCAGGGAGCGCTCCGTGGGGCTGCCCAGTCTCATTACAAATTGCGGCAATTAAAGGTCTGCTCTGGAGGAAAACCTCACTTTGCTTCTCTCTCTCAGGTCCTGGTTTGTGCCGTGATGGTAGGGTGGGGGGGAATGTGCCCCCAGAGCCTTCTCCTTGCTCTCGGCGGGGGGGAAACAGCTCAGCCCAGCCCAGCCCGAGCTCAAGGACAGAGGGTTACAAAGCAGCAACAGTCAGCGCACGAACAGAAAAATGAAAAGAAAGGAAAGTACAGACACAGCATTCTAATGGGGCAACACCGACGGGGACAAATGAGGCGGGGGGGACACGCCGCATCGCTGGGGCCGGACCCTCGCCTCCGCCTGGCTGTGCTTCGGGTCCCCTTCCCCTGGGCAGGGCTGCGGGCGGCTTTACTTCAGACAGGGATCGCTTTTAGTAATGACTGGGTGTCAGAAGCCCGAAATTAATTATTCGGTGATGTAACTCCAACCCAGTGGTTCATGCCCCGCTCCTGGCGCTCCACACGTGCCTGATGTTCGGTGGGTGCCACCAAACCCGCAGCCGTGAGCCGCATCCAGCGCTCGCACTCCCCTGGGCACAGGCATCGAATCGCTCTCCAGAGTGGGCATGGCTCGCCCAGGCCATTTCACTGATGGGGAAACTGAGGCACGAGGAGGTTAAGGCCAACATTTCCAAGTATGAGATGCTTCAAGCCTTATTTCCAGTGGTACCAAGAAGCTGCAGATCCTGGTGATGTTCAGGAGTCAGGGGCCCTCGGTGCTCCCCAAAGGCAGGCCAGAAGCAACCAAGCCGTGGTCCCAACTCCGCAGACGGGGGGAATACTGGGGCCAAAATTATTTGCTTGGGGATGCTCAGCATGCCAAGAGCCAGGCAGGACAGGCCCCACATGGGGACCCAAGAGCCAGTGCTGACCCTGCAGGAGGGCTCTCTGCCCAGGAAAACTCACCATCGCCACCAAACCAACACAGTCCTTGTCAGCCGGCACAGAGCTTTTGAAGACAGGCGAACTTTTCTCCTTTTTGCTTTTTTTCTTTCCTAACATGCAAATATTTAACCAGGGGCAAGGGAGGATGAGGCACTGGGCTCCATCCCTGAGCCCGCCAGCAGCAGCGGCAGCAGGAGGTTGCTGACAGCAAGGGCAGCACTGGCCTTGTGGACAGTGAATTTTGGTATTTCTGGGGTCTGAAGCCCTGCTGAGCCAACACCAGTCCCTCACCCACTCATGATGGGGACCACGTACCCCACTGCCGTCGCAGGGCTGCCTCCCCAGTGAGGCACTGGCGGGCACTGATGGAACTCAAAGCCTCTCAGGGGAAAGTGTCAGAGCAAATGAGGTTTGCCTTTGCCTGGGAATGATGGAAAACATCGCGGGGTCCATCATTTATCAGCGGAGGCGAATTCAGCAGCGTCACATTCATTGGGAACATCGATTGGCACTGGAAAGGGACCAGTCTGGCAGACGAGCATTAGCGAAGTTGGAGGCACTGCGAAGATCTACCCAAGAGAGCTGCATTTTGGCCACAAAGCGTCAAGGAAAAGGAGTCTCCAGGGGAAGGAGCAAGGTGAAACCCTCCAGGAGCGCCCAACAACGAACCACGGGCACCCTCAGGGGCAGGAACGGCAGAAGAGGCAGAAATATTGCACGTGGACATGAAGTCGGTCTCCTTGGGGATGGAGAAGGGCGGGTTTTTATGGGCATCAGAAAGTGCCACCAACACATGGCCTCGAAACTGGAGGAGCCAGGCTGCACGGCAAAGGACCAGCACCAGAGAGTCTGTCCCTGCAACGCGGGGAGGATTCAGACCCCACTGGGGCACCGTCTTCTCTCCTGCATCGTGGGACACTGGTGAGCGCGCCATCCATGTCCAGACGTCACCTCCCGCTGCCCTGGGGACTGTCCCCATGGTTGAGGGCTCTGGGCACTGGCTGGGCTCGGCCACAGGAGCTGCAGGCACCCCTGCAGAGAGCGGGGCAGAAAGGTGATGCCACGTCAACCGCAGCGGGGATGGAGGGGTGAGCCCTGGGGTGTTACAGCATGGGTGTTGCTGGGCCAGGAACAAACCACGTCGGAGCAGGCAGGGTTTGCACCCCAGCTGGCATTAGGGGTCCCACGGGCATCTTGCGCTTTGCCCCCCGAGCACATGTAACTCTTTCCTTCCCCAGGGCAGGGGCAGATGGAAACGGAGCTGCGGCAGCATCCATGCAACACTTGTCCTCCATGAGATGCCAACCGGTGTCCCACGGTGCGTGTCCTGGTGGGGCCGAGCCCTGCTCTGGCACATCCCGGAGCGGCGGCACGTGATGGAGAGGCCACATGGGCACCGCTCACAGCAGGGGGGCCGCTGCCAAGCCCCGCACTCGGGTGTCTCCAGGCGCATTTCCCCAGCCCTCCGCCTCCCCCGGGGTGGGCACGTGTGGCTCCGCTTTGGGCCGTGCCCTTGGTTTACAGCAAAAAGTCCCACGTCCTAAACAAGGAGCAAGGGGATAAGGAGACACCCAGAGCTGCGCGTCTCCCAGCCCGGCACCCCCGAGGCAGGAGCTGCCGCATCGCCCCAGCTGGGATCGGGGGAGGGAGCGAGCCACCCCCACGGACACCCCCTCTGCTCTCCCAGCCCCACCGGCACAAGGGCTAATTCAGGGCCACCTCCCGGGGTGCGAACAGACTCTCCCACCATTTGCAAAAAATAAAATAGTAAAGGAATCTGCTTGAAAGCAAAACTCAGCTCTCGGCTCCATTAATACTTTTTCATGCAGTGAGAAAATGAACAAAAAAATAAAGGAAATGAGGATGTTCTGGTGCCTGGCGGTTTCCTCGCCCTGCCTGGCTGGGGGATGGAGCGGGCTCAGAGTGCTCGGAGCCTGGGCTGAGCGAGCCCTAGCTGAGCTTGCAATGGGAAGGGTGAACAGAAAAACGCAGGAAACGGAGAAATGGGAAGAGGAGAAGAAGCTACAGCATACGGAGCTCGGGATACAGGGGGTGGGAGGAGAGAAGGGAAGGTGGATTTTTTGGCTTCATTGTTATTGCAGGCTCCCGGTGCCCCGCAATAGTGTACGAGCATGTAAACCTTACGTATCGTCACCTAGGTGGTCACACACACACACGAGAGACTAAACACGGCAGCAACATTTACAACAAATAAATAAGGATATCGATCGTCGAGATAGGCAGATAAAAAAAAGCCTCACTTTTTTCCACCAACGGGGAAAAAAAGGAAAAAAAAAAGCACAATACTGTCTCACAAAAAAAAAAATATCCCTAGTGAGCCGGGCCGGGCTGCCAGCGACATCGCAGTGATGCCAGGACTGTGTTCCAAATCGCCGTCGGTGCCTCAGCTCCCCGGCCGCCCCGCGCAGGCAGCACCCCGGGGTGCGCGGCCCCCTGGTACCTTTGGGCTCCGTCTCCAGCCGGCCGGTTCCCGGGAGAGGACCACGCCGGTGCCAACGCATCTGCAGTCCCATCCAAATCCGAAGGAAAGTGGAGCAAGAGGGCAAGGAGGCCGATGGGGGGGCTCTGCCTTCGGCAATGCTCAACCCGTTCCCCTGGCCTTGAAGTCTTGGGTGTTCGCTGCCGCTCAGACCGGGGTCTGCCGCGGGGTCTTTTTTTGGAAAAAGCAGAAGTTGGCAAATGGCAGCGGCTGGTTCAGAGTGCAGAGAGGGGGAGTGAGCTCGCGCTTCGAGGGCATCCTTTGCTCGCGGAACAGAAAGGAAGGCCGAGAGGGGCAGGCAAGCTTCGCGCGGCGGTGGTCGGATGGCACAGAGAGCGTCTTCCCCCAGGCATCTGCAGGAGAGGGTGGGGAGAAGGAAAATCGGGTGAGAATGACGGGCAAAAAGCCTTGCAGCCATCTCGCACGACACCAGCACAGCTGGAAAGACAAAACTAGAAACACAACGAAGATTCTGAAAAGCTCAAACTCCAGCGGGGTTAAACAAACTCCCCACCACGCATGGCTGGACACTGCCTGGACTGCAATGACCAAAATCATCCCAAGAGACACCTCTGCACGGCCCCGCAGGGCACGGTGAGGACCATGGGGTACTCAGCCCAGCAGCCCCAGGATGCTGTGAACCACGGCATCCCTGACACCGCCATGCCAAACCCTGCCAGCTCCAGGGTGAAATATAGTAAGATATAATATAAATAAAACTTTAATATATCATTTCTCTGGAGCAGCCCCAAGCCCCCAGCATGCCAGCTGCCTCCCTGCCTCTTCTGCACCTGCAGCTGCAGGTGAGAGCATGAGTTGTGTCACAGGCAAATGCCTGCCGGCTGGGCAGCTTGTCCTGCATCCTCGTGGGCTGTGGTCCGGGGCGCTCTGTGGGATAGGGGGGGGGACTGGGAGAAACCCATAGGTATGTGGGCAACATCCCCCCACAGCTGGATTTGGGGGGGATGCCCATGCTTCAGCAGAGGAGAAACAGCCATCTGCCCCTGGGGAAGGTGGGAATGGCATCAGGTGGGTGGGTGATGGGGCCCCCCCGGGCCCCCTGCGCTGCACTCACCGCCGCTCGGCCCCGGGACTATACGAGCCCATCGTAGAGGGAGAGCGCCTGCACGATGGAGGGGTCAGCCTTGGAGCCCTCCTGAAACTCCTGCAGCGTCAGCTTCCCATCCGCATTCTGCAAAACACTCCGGTCACAGCACCGCTTTGTTGCGGCAAGGGAGACACCGAGTACTGCGGGACCAAGCACCCCAGGGCCCTGGCAGTACCCATGCCATCCTGCACAGCCGCCCGGGTCCCAGCCACCGCCACAGCCTCAGTTTCCCCATCAAACCACCCACGCCTGCAGCCAGGGAGGAATGCCATGGAGGGTAACGTCATCTCAGGGATCCCGAAATGGATATGGGGATCCCAGAGGGATGCGGGGGTCTGTAGCAAGCCCTGCGGCAGCCAAGACCTTGTAGAGAAGAAGGAGAAGGAGGTACTTGCAAGAGCTGAGACGCAGCAAGGGTGCCCGTAACTGCTCCCTAAATCCCTTGGCCCCAGGGTAAAAAACCACTCGAGCATCCTCACCTTGTCCATCATGGCAAAAATCCGATCTACCCTCTTCTCAGGCGTGTTCTCCTCCTCGGGAAGCTCCACTGTGTTTCCCTGCAGTGGCAGGATGGGACCTGGTCAAACACCCATCCGTGTCCTGCCTGGATGGTGTCCCCAGGTGAGGACACACGTTCTGCCCCTGCCTCTCCCCACATCAGGACAGGGTGCAGAGGGACGCGTTCACACCAGAGCCGTCCTTAGCAGCCAGATCCCAACCCTGCCCCGGCCGCAATGGCCATGACCCCTCACCAAAGCCCAGGGAGGGAATCAGGAGTGTTTCAGCATCCTCCCTGCAGCCTCCCCACCCGCAGAGCCGGGCTCCAGCCCAGCAGGGACCCCAAAGGTTGCTCGCCCCATGCCCCCCGCTGCCGCTTACCACCATCTGATAAATCGCATCCACAATGTCCAGCATCTCATTCCTCGTGATGTACCCGTCATTGTCCAAGTCGTACAACTTAAACGCCCCTGCAAGCCAGAGCAACGCCGAGGTGATAGAGATCGCGGCCCGCCCCACCAGACACGCACCCCATCACCGCCCCCATGCCACGCTCCCCAGCCCCCTTGCTGTGCCGGGGGCTGAGCACCCCATGTGGGGAGCACTTACACCTCAGCTTCTCGTCCAGCGTCCCCCGGGAGGTGACTGACAGCGCCTGGATGAACTCCGAAAACTCGATCCTCCCGTCCTGGTGGGGGAAGGAGCAGGTGAGGGTGCCGCTGCCACCCCCAGCCTGCAAAGCCCTCCCTGCCCATGTGTGCCCTCTCAGGGGGCACAGGCGAAAAGGCAGTGGGGAGGGAGGAGTGATGCACCTTTATCTCCAGCAGCATGATCCGGCTGCTGTGCCCAGCCCACCGGGGCTAGCACCCCGGCGGGAGCGACTCCGGAGTGCGGGGGGCACCGCATGGGTGGGCGTTTGTCAGCAGCACCGAAACATCGCGTTTCTCCTCTCACACTTGCCACTTCATTGCCTTTTCCCATGTGACTCTCATCGACAAAAATAAGCGCAGGGGCTTGCTCACTACAGCTGTGCCACTTTGATTTCACGCCCCAGGAAGCGCTGGAATATTTTGCTCCTCTGGCGCCGCGCAGTCGCGTTACTGAACTCATCCCACCGTCGCCACGGGCCCAGCCCCGACCCCCCCGGACTGTGCCCCCGGCTCGCAGACTTACTTTGTTCTCGTCGAAGACATTGAAAACAAAGGTGGCGAATTTGGTCGGGTCGCCGAAGGGGAAGAACTGCTTGTAGATCTTCTGAAAGCCAGCGGCGTCGAGCTGCCCACTGGGGCAGTCCTTGATAAAGCCCTTGTACCTGCGGAGGAAGGGCAGCAGATGGGCACCAAGCAGGTCTCCCCACTGCATGCAGCCCCCCAAGTCCTGGGGAGCCGGGATGGGGCTCTCCCCGGCGCTGCGGTGGGCTGGTGCTGGGGAGGTCCCCAGGTGTTCCCTGTGTTGCTCCCATTGCCCAGCACCTGCAACCTCCCAGCGCCGTGGGACGAACTCCCTGTGGGCCCCATAGTGAGGGTGGCAGCGGGGAGAGTGTGGAGAAGCAGGGAGCAGCACTGGTGACACCGAGTGGTGCCCACCGCACTGCGCCAACGCTGCCGCCGGCCCAGAAGCGGCAACCGAGCCACAACCACGCTCACGTTGAACACTCACCCAGGTCCAGGACCTGGGAGGGAATGGGGACCCGCCAGCCAGACAGGAGCACCCGGCAGAGTCTTTTAATCCTCCTTTAAAATAAAAAGCCCTCTGCACAAAGTCACCTCCCACCAGCATGGCCATGCTGCCGGCGGAGGTGCCGGGGCAGGCGATGCCTCCTTTGGCCCTGAAGCCGTCATGGGGCGTGCAGGAGAGCGTTTATATCCTTTGCTCAGAACTCCAGATGCAAACGGCTCCCGATCAAGAAGCTGCACATGGAAAGCTTCACCCAAGGGCCAGAGCTCCCCTTCCCTCCACCACTGTGGCTTGGCCCAGCTGCAGCAGGTGCATCCGACTGGCTTCCCAGCACGGAGACGGCTAGGAAAGCTCCCCACGAGTCACTGCACCGCTGCGAGGGAGGGACACACAATCGCAGCAACCCCACAGGCAATTTGCAACCTGCCGCTTGGCACACGCATTCTGCAGCCATACCCTGCTAGAAATCAACAGCACGGCCGCCCGAAGCATACGGGGCAGCCGAGGCTCCACAACGGCACGTCTTGCGCCTCCGAGGAGCTGGGGGGCACAGTGGGGTTACTGCGTCCTCAGGGTGGCCCAGCGAGGCATCGCCTGCCCCACCGCCCTGCTGGTGGGAGGTGACTGTGTAGAGGGCTTTTTATTTTTATTTTTATTTTAAAGGAGTCTGGTTGAAACAGGCTCCCAAAACCCATGGGCACTTAAACACCTCCAAAGCCCTTGGTCCCAGCTCCGGGCTGGACCTGGATGCTGCAAAGGGCCACCTCGGGGGACGCAGGGGAAGGGGCTCGCTGGCTCCGTGGGTGCAGGGACCACGTGGGGACCACACCGGGTGTGTGAGCATTATGCAACACATCGCCCAGATCTGTCAGGCGCCCACTGCAGCAGGCCGAGGGCTGGAGGAGGAGGGGAAGGGGGTGGCGAGGTGGGAAACCGAAGTGCCGGTGACATCTTTTTCACGCTGCTGCAGCTATGACTCATCGGGGAGGGGGGGAAGGATGAGAGAAAGAGATAAAGAAAGCAAACCTTGACTGGTGGGAGAGGAAGATGAAAGGGAAGCGGTGGCTTTTCTAGGGCGTCGCATTCAGCGAGGCGGAGGGGACGAGGCGAGAGCGTGCTGCCGGCAAGGCACCACGGCCCCGGCCCCCGCCAGCCCTGCTGCAAATGGGGACACGCTGGGATGGCACCGGCCTCCCACAGCCAGGGCCACAGCCACTAGCCAGACAGTCCCCACGTCCCCACTCCCCTCAGCCACCCACACAGGGAGGGAAGAGGCGAGAGGCAGCGTGCACCGTCCCACACGGGCAGCACGCAGCAGCCGGAGCCAAGCCATGCCATGCACCGTGCACGAGGTGTGCATGAAAAAACCCTCTATTTTCTGGTCTCCCCTCATGAAGTAACACCTGCACCCCAAAAGAGGTGCACCCTCCTGCACCCCTTGCTCTGCACAGCCGGCGGGGTTGCTGAGCACCGCCAGCTCCCGCCCCGTGTCGCCCGCCAGCCCCGCGCCCCGGCAGCTCACCGCCACGCCGCCGTGCAGGACACTCACCACTGCTGCACCTCCTTCTCCGTAACTGTAAGAGAAAACAGGAGAAAAGAGAAAATGAAAAGAAAAAGGAATGTAGCGCTTTCCCAGTGACGCTGCGGTTTTGCACTTCACATAAGTGGCTTCCCTGAGGGCATGCCCCAGGGCTCACTCGCTCCCTGCGCTGCCATGTGTTACCCAGATGCAAGCGGCTGCCTTCGAGGCACAGCCGGGGGAGGTCTGTAGGCGCTGGCACCCCTCCAGCTCCAAAACCGGGCAGCCCACCGTGACCTTTTGCCAGGGGAGTGCAGCACCATCGCTGCAAGATGCCACGGACCATGCAGGGGCCGGGCTGGCTCATGCCTGGGGAGGATCCAGCCCTGTCCTCCCAGCTCCCCAGAGCCAAAACATCCCTGGAAACATCTCCAAAACCTGGAGGCGGCTCGGGGAAGGCACCTGCCCAGCACATCAACACGCTGAATGTGGGCACGGGCGCAGCCCCAGGGCCCGCATCCCCCCAGGTACCAGCTGCCTCTGAACCACACACAGAAACATCATCAAACCCATCCCAGAGCCCCGGGAATCTATACCATGCTCCAGAGAAACCCCAAAAACATGATAAGCTAGAAAACGGTGAGCGTTGGCAACCCCGAGAGTCGCCAGGCTGGGGACAGCAGCTGAGATCGCAAACGTCCTCGGCAGAGGAAAGGCTCCGATGGGACGTGGGATGCCGGGGAGCCTGCTGGGTGGGGGGCTGGTGCCTGTCCCCATGCGCCCCGCTGCAGGAGTGGTGCCCAGCCGGCACACCAGCGGGGAGCCCAGTGCCAGCAAGCGGGCACAGGGGGAACGGCCTCATTAGTCATTTCCTTTGCATCGTGCATCTAAATAATAATAAAAAAGCAATAGGTCTGAATCGCACTGGGATAATGAGGCAGAGTGGAGATGTGTCAATGTGCAAACAGCTGATAAAAATAGAGACCCAAGACACATCAACAGATGCCAATTACCTTGGATGGCAAAAAAAAGCAAGCAATTTCCCATCAGAAAGATTTATAACGTGCCTGGCAGAAGGTGCAGACTGCAGACGGCGAGGGCTGGCAGGCAGCAGCAGCGGGGCAGCCGGGAGGGCAAACGCTGGCCCCAACTCGCAGCCGGTGGGGTGCTGGCTCCCGCATCCCCGCAGGCAAGAATCGCTGTGCCCGAGGCCGTCCCCGTGCATACGGGGTCCCTCCATCCCAGCTCGGGGACTGCTGGAGGGACAGAGCCTGCAAATACCCTAGGAGGGGTTCAGCATGGGACAGCCTCTCCCCTCGCCTCTGCAAGGAGCAAAGGGCTGCGGTGGCCATGCCGGGAGCACAGGGACTAGTTGTGCCAGGAGGACCTTGCCGTGGGGTGTCTGGATGGCAGCACCCTGGGAGAGGGGAGGCAGGTGCGGCGATGCTTGACACCTGGGCTGAAGGACATCAACAGCTTCGGCCACACCATGGGAGGGATTTGGAGGGTGGTTTTGGCAGGGCTGTCTGGCAGAAGGAGAGCAGACGTGGGAAAGGACAGAGGTCTCCTGGCAGGAGGGAGCCAGGAGGGACATGCTGTGTCCAACGGCGGGGCTGGAGCAGGCAAAACCAACAGCTATGCCGGTTCTGAAGGATCCCCCATGCAAAAAAAAAAGTGTTGCAAGGAAGCATCCTTCCGAAAGAGAGATGCTGAGTGACGTCTCTTAATAGAAACAGCCTTCCCTGCACACATTCCTCACAAGCATCCAGACACCAGCCAGGACCACCATCCCCGAGGACGCCTGGGGTATGCCCAGGTACCAGCTCTGCAGCCCCCATTGCCCACAGGTGCCGGTGAAGGTGGGTGGGAGGAAGAGGAGGAGGAGCAGCAGGACTTCGGGCAGCCCTCGGGGCAGGTGAAAGGAGCAGCAGCCTGGGGCTGTGGTTGGAGCTCAGCGCCTCGGAGTGAATCGCTGCCTGCTCTCTCTCTCGTTCGGCTGTGTTTCCCCCAACGTGCTATTTCGGGCCTGGTGGCTGCCTTTCAACTCCAGCAGGAAACAATTAAGAAATTTGTGCTTTTTTTAGTACAGGAGAAACGCTGGTAACGACATGCTTGGGCTGGGACAGGAGGAGAGGGACGGAGCCGGCTCCCCTCGCGCCTGCAGGAGGGTGCGTGATGCTCCCGGGAGAGGCTTTGCCGATGGAGGGGACTGTTCAGGTACCAGCCCGAAAACTGGCACGGGGCTCCCAAGGTGTTAACGTGCGTTCCTGGAACGGGGCCATGCAAAGCCCCATCCCTCCTTCAGCGCACTGGCACTGCTGCTCTTCCTCCTGCCCCAGTGTGATGGGAAGCTGTGGGGTTTGCCCTGGGGTGGGAACACGGCCCCAGCTCCCAGCCCTTGGAAAACCACCCATCTCTGGGTCCATCCCTCCTCTGCCACCAAATCTTCCCTCTCCTCGGGGCAGAGTGTCCCCAGCACACGGAAACACCACGGCCCTGAGCCCAGCATCGCTGCGGCCAGGCAAGCTGGGGCTGAGGGGGTACCCGCCTCCCGTGTCTGCAGTTACGGATCCAAGACAGACAATGAGTTCTCAGCCGCTCCGACCTCGCTGGGTGTCGACACTCCGAGCGGCACTGATTACAGATGCTAATGCCTGTCCCTGCAGCAGGGACCTGTGGCCATGGAAGCCTTGGGGACACGCCACTCTCCTGGCCGGGCTGAGCCTCCCACCCTGCGGCTGGGGACAGGGGACACACGCAGGGGCAGGGCTGTCCGTCTGCTCTCCCCTCCATCCTCTGCAGCTCCCCAGCACGCAGAGCCCAGCCGAGCCCACAGAAAGTACCTGCGCGGTGGCGGCTGCATCATTTCCCTCCCCCAGCATTGATTACAGCGTGATGCTGAGCTGGTGCAAATCAATTTGCAGCAATATAAACCTCAGCCAGGTTTAACCCTGAGTGCTCAAGGACAAGGAGATGACCCGCAGCAGCCCCACTGCAGCATCCCACCGGAGCAGGGCCGGCTCCCTCGCCATGCCCCTGCTGAGCCCGGGCTCAGCTGCCGTGCCACGCTCCCCAGAGACCACCATTCCCACAGCCACTATAGGGATGGCTATAAATAGCACACGTAGCAGCTTGTTAGCGGATGCAGCATGCCCCGGGATCCTTGGGGATGAAAGGCGCTAAATAAAAGCAGGGTATTAGCATTCGTTATGAACCGCAACGCTGTAAAAGGCATCGCCGAGCTGGGAGCCCCGGCTGCACGCCACAGACGCCTTCCTGTATGTACAACGTTACACAGCAGCTCGTGAAGGCAGCATCTTTGTTTCTGCTGCTCTTAGCAAAGTGCGGGGAAATGCCGAGCACAGGGCTCGTGCCGCAGGCAGGAGCAGGTGCAGGCAGCACGAGCAGTCACCCCAGAGCAGCACCGGAGCTGCCCCGCACGGCCAAGCAGCGGCCACGGGCCCTCGCTGCCCCTTCGCAGCACTGCCCAGTCCATCCCCGCTGGGAGGACGGTTTCGGCGACATGTCTCATGCAGCACAGAGGGGCAGATGCTGCCCGACGGGGCTGCGCTGCAAGCAGGCCCCAGCCCCCTCGTCCCAGCTACCAGTACCCAAAACCACCAAACCCTCTACCCCCACCTTTCCATCAATCCCCAACGGCACAGGCGAGCACTGACAGCTCCGTCACCACCCGCCCTTTGTGTGCCCCCTCTCTTCCCACCACCCAGCTGCCACTGCAGCAAGAAGCAGCTCTCGTTAATCAGTGCTCAAGCCCGTTAATTTGTGTTAGCCAGGCAGCGAGGAGAGGAGCGACCTGGGACTGCGAATCCCCATCCACCGCCCTGCCCGCGGAGGAGCTCGTTGCTCGTTGGACCGTGGCAGGGACAGGGCGGCAGTAAGGAGCGCAGGAGAGGCGGCTGGATTCCGGATGGTTTGGGGACCCCAGCCACAGTGGGGTGCATGAGGTGACACAATGCTCCAGCCCCACAGGGTTTTCTTGGTGCTGCTGCCCCATCCTGCAGCCGTGCCCTGCCTGTCCGTGCAAGGGCAGGGGTTTAGCCACAGCCGCAGGGCCAGATCCTGAGCAGGAGCACACACACTCAGAGTTGCCCCCGTGTGCCACGGCCATGGCGCAGCTCTGTCCTCGAGTGGGCTCGAGCTCCCCAAGGCTCAGCAAGCACCGTTCCCACGCAGCAGCCAGCGGGGAGTCTCCACTGAGCCCCTGCGCGCCCCCCCTTGCTCCAGCTGCCATGACAGCACATTGATCCCCACAGCACCTTGATCCCACGGGGGCACGGGCACTGCTGCCTTATCAGGGAAACCAGAGTTAATTATTTCCAGGCACAAAGTGGCTCCTCTCACTGCTGCAGGGCACTCCAGTTCTACCAGGTCATTGGCTCCGGGCGACTGGTTCGGCATTACCTGCCGACGCATGGCACTGTTGGTCCTGTGGCATTTAGTTCCCCCAGGGACTCGCTGCGGCTCCTTCCCGGGGTCCCCGCACATCCCGGCCTGGGGGAGCCGGCACATCGTCCCGCGCTGGGGCTCCCATTTGGGTTTGGAGCTGCCTAAACCCGCTGTGGATGCTCAGCACAGCACCCAGACAAGGGCAAACTGGCACCCATGCACGAGCAGAGTGGGTGCCCAGGCGTGAATTAATGGGGCACTCATGCATGCACTAATTGGGCACCCATGCCAGAGCTAGATGGGCACTCAGGCAAAAATAATTTGAGTAATCACACGTGGACTAATTGGCACTTGTGCATAAATTATTTGGGTGCTTCTGGGTGAACTAATTGGGTGCTCATGCACGATTTCATTGGGTGCTCATGCACGAACTACCTGGGTGCTCAGACGCGAACAAAAGTGACGCTCATGCATGAACCAGCTGGGTGCTCATGCATAAATTTTTTGGGCACTCATTAATTCACCAGGTGCTCACGCACAGATTAATTGAACACTCACATGTAAATTCACGGGCACTCCTGCATGACCTAATTGGCACTCATGTCTAAATTAGTGTAATTACTAGATAACACAATTGTGCATGTACTAATTGGGTGCTCAGGTGTGACAGGATCAGGTGCTCATGCATAAATTAACTGGACACTCATGCATGTGATTGGTAGCACATGCAGCAATTAACTGGGCACCCACGCATCAACTAACAGGGTGCTCATGCACAGACCAGTGTGCAAATTAACCGGGCACCCATGAGCAAGCCAACTGGGCACCCATGCATAAATCAACCGGGCGCTCATACGCAAATTCATTGTGCGCTCATGTGTGTATTAATTGGGTGCTCATGCGTGAACTTACTGGGTGCTGATGCAGAAACAACCGGGGTGCTCATGCACAAGCTCATCAGCCCCTCATGCGTAAAACACCACAGCGCTCCGGAGGAACCCCGCACACCCTGCAATTTATGCCCAACACACTCCACCCCTCGCCTCTGTGAAACACATATTTAAGAATTGTCTGAACATAATTCTGTTATAAACTCCACGTTCAACATCATCACAACATTAATATTCATCAATTATGAGCTCCCCACTCTCTCCCCACCGAGCCGGCAACGGGGCTCAGCAGCACGCGCATGTGCTCGCTTGGATTTCACTCCTTGCCCCTGGGACCCAAACGTGGGGGTCAGCATCACAGCCCAAACACACACCCACCGCAGAATCAGCCCGTGGTCCCCACAGAGCGACACAGGGCTCAGTACAGCAGTCTGAATGGATACTCGGAGCAGACTTCACACCTTGCTCCTGCAAACACGGACCCAAGAAGGTCCCATCAGTCAGGACCCATCTCCAGCGCCAGCCCCTGGCCCTGCAGAGCGCAATACCCGGGCTTAAGCACATCATAACTTGAGCGTTCATTAAGCACTTTCAGGCCTTGGCCCTATAAAACACGAAAAGAGCAGGGCAGCAGCTCGAGCTGCTAGAGGTACTGATGAGCACAGTAGCTGCAGGGCTTCATCCAGCCCCTGAACAGGCGCCCACTTGGTGCAGAATGGGCATCTCCCTGTGGGGACAGGAAGGGTGCCCCGCGGGCAGGACATGCGACGCGCCGGGGCCGTCCAGGACAAGCTCCAGCAGCCTGGGCTGTTGGGTGGTTTTGTGCACGCCAGGGACCTACTGCCCGCCCAGGATGGCTGGAACATGGGCACGAGACTCCCCCAGCTCCGGCACCAAAGCCCTGGCTTGAAGCCCAGTGCCTGTGGGAACTGCACTGTGGTGGTGGGGGGAAATGGGTGAAAACACCCCCCAGGCTGCCGCGGGCTCAGTCCTCCCCCAGGACCGTCTGTCACCCGGTCTCGGGGCACCTCGGAGCTCAGCCAGGTCCACGTTCGATGACGGTAACTTTTAAGATACGCCACACTTCGAGATACCCGCGTCTGGAAATGTGGGTTGTTCGGCCCTGGCGACTCCGTCTTGTTAAAATTCAGGTTTAACTACATAACCATGTCCTGGTTAAACATTACAGAACACACCGTCCTCCTGCCCTCCGTCACGGCTCAGCCCCAGCTCCGGGCTACCAGACCACCCCAGGGGCTGGGGTTTGCTCCTGCTCCCACGCCGGCGCAGGGCTAGCTTTGGGGAAGCCGCGTTAAAACACAACCCCGGCAAAACCCAGCTGCAGCACCGAGGTCACCCCCCATGGAAACAACCGCAGCAAAGAGCCTGCGCGATGACATTTTCTTTTGCTCCTGGAGATGACCAGCGGCAGCTGGTGCCCCCGTCTCAGCCCCGTGTGCCCCGGTGGTGCCCAGTCCCCGCTCCCAGCCACATCGCCCACATATTGGGGGTGTCCCCATGCCAGGGTTGTCCCCGTGCGGGTACCCGTCCCTGCAACATCCCATTGCAAAGGGATGTCGGAGCAGCCTCACTGCGTGGGCACAAACACAGACAGAGCTGCCTACCCGTCGGAGCAGGACATCCCCATCCCAGCTCGCCCACCTGCCCGTGCACTTGCCCAGTTTGGCTTCTCTCCCCAGGAGACACAGACATCGCCAGCACCACGGCAGGTTCGGGAGCCTCTGAGACATTCAGAGCGCAAGCCTGACAGTGTTATTGGTGTCATTTGTTACTGCTGAGATGCAAAGCAATATGCAGAGAGAACCGCATGTGCGTTTGGCGCTCTTCTTGCCGGAGGTTGCCATTAGTGGTCTGTCTTGCTCCCAGACTGGATAAACAGGTCCACGAGCAGCTCTGTTCTCATCCCCCCGGGCCTGGTACCAACAGGAGAGCCAATATGCAGTTAAAATCCTTTTTAGACTCTATTAAATATTCAAGGACCCGACATTAGGCTTTGGAAATCACGTTCGGGGAAAAAGCAGCAGTCGCTCTTTGCAGCAAAGGCAGCAGAGGAATGGGAAAGGACAGTGCCTTCGTTTGGAAACCAGGAAATCAGACTGAAACACACCCGCAGCAGGAGCCAGTGGCTGCAGGAGGTCTATCCCGGGCTGGATTTAATCCCAGCTTCCCCAGGAGCCGATGCAGCGATGCCCCACGGCAGGGCAGAGCATCCCCAGTGCTGCCGGGAGCAGGGACGGAGCAGCACCCTTGCCCTGGCCGTGCGGGGGGCAGCTGTGTCCTGCCCCCCTGCTCAATCCTCCCCTTGGCTATGGGGGTTTCGGCACAGTCTGTTCTCAACCCATGGAGCGGTTCTTGTCCCGAGCAGAGGAGAAAATTCCCCTCCGGACCCAGCGGAAGGGAAGTCTCTGTGACTGAGCCATCAGTCCCTGGAGCCAAGAGAAGGTCAGGAGGACGCTGCAGGGCAAAGCTTCGCTTGCAGCAGGGGCCGCCCCTGTCCCCTCCCCGTCTCACACACAGGGATGGGATGACACCAAGGGCTGCCAAAGCGGAGGGTGCTGGAACACCCACAGCGGGTAGCACAGACACCTAGAGCATCTCCACGGGGTCCAGCCATCGATCAGGAGACGCTGGAGAAACACGGGTGGTTGAAGCACAGGCAGCCCTCCCTCTGTGTAGAAACCAAAAATGTGCCTTGAAGGGAGTAAGACATGCAGGAGGTGTGGGGAGCAAGCCCCGTGCCAGCACCGCCAGGCTGGGGAACCTGCAGCAGCCAAGGAACCACAGCGGCGGTCACCATGCCCTGGGCTGAGCACCCCCAGGCACCCTGCCCTCGGGCAGGCAGGGCGGGCAGGGGTGGAGGGCACGGACCCTTTTCCCATCCAGCTCCCTAGAAGACCTGGAAGACTGAGGAGAGGAGGGAGGAACAAAGCAATCCCACAAATGTCACCCCGATAACAGAGCGAGCGCATCCACGGGCTCCTCCCTGAAGCAGCTGCTTCCTTTGATGCCTTCAGAGCTTCTTGTTTCACAGCCTTAATTATAGCGGCAGCAGCAAAGGTCAGGAGAGTGGTTAAGCAGATCCATTAACGTGTCAGGGGATAAATGAAATGTGACTCTTCTGATGCCGAAGCAGCAGCAGGCAGCGGCGCGAGCACGGCCGGCAGGGACGGGTGCTCCGCTCTGTCACAGAGGGAGCCCGAGGGGCCGTCGCTCAGTCTTCCCCTTCCCACCCTGCCATCGCAAGCACCTCCCAGAGACATCTCAAAACTTACTTCCGATACCCCAAAACTCGCTTTGCTTGCATTTACCCACAGAGCACCAGGTGCGTGCACGGACGGGATACCCGGCCATGAGATTTGCTGGGAGCAGGTTGGGGTCTCCGTGGGGAAGGGGCTGGAGATGCCCTCCAGGCCACCATAGCTCCTCCGGAGGCAGCACCAGGTCCCCATGGAGCTCACCGTGAACCTGCACTAGGTTACACGCGGCTGCAGTAAAAACAGGCCCCAAACAAAAAACAGCCCCCAGGCATCCCTCCGGCACGTCCTGCCCATTGGGGCTCCCTGGGTGGCACGGGACAGCAAACCCGCTCTGCTCCCCTCTCCCCCAGCACATCTCCAGGGTGCTTGGGCAGGTGCCCTCTTCCTCCCCCCAAAACTTCCCTTTTGGGCTCCTGCAAATCCCATTACACACCGAGAGCGCTCGGTGCAGGCAGCCACGCTCGCCAGGTCAACCAGCAGCAGCAGCCCAGCCCCAGCTTTACGCACTCAGCATGCGCCCGCCTCAGCACCACAGTGCCCCTCTCCCAGGAGCAGGTCCCACGGCGCTCCCATCCCAGGGTGGGATCCTGCCCACCGGCTCCCTGCCCAAGGCTGCACGGGCAGCCCCAACGCAGGTGCTTGTAGGGCCGGGCGCAGCCAAGGGGCATGGGGCTGATGCTGCAGAGGTGAGGGAGCCGTGTTTGGTGACACCACGCTTTAGGTATTTCACCCACCGCTCACTGCCGAGGGATAACGGGCGCGTAACCGCCTGGCCAGCTCACCCCGCTTTCTGCCGGATGAGCAACAGGAGGGATTTCAACGCGAACCAACCTGGCAGAGAAACCCAGCGCCCGGGGCCAAACATTTCAGAGGCTAAAAATAAACCCGCAGCGGGGAGCCACCGAGGTCCCTCCTCTGCTTTGCCCGTCCCTCTGCTCCTGCCCACCACCCCGGCCGGCACATTTCCCCAGCACCGGGGCAGCACGACGGAGCAGAGCCCCAGCCCAGTACCCCCAGGGAGGAACCAACCTCTTTTCCTGGCGGAAAACTGCTGCAATTGGAGAATTTTCTTTCCTTTCCCACAGAATTCAACACGCCACCACGTAGCCCCGTAACTACAAATCAATATGTTTGTAGTTTGTGCTTTTAAAGTAATGCCCAGTAATTCAATGCATTACTGTCGAGCAACAGAGCCAATTTTGAGGCTTATTGTAAAAGAGCAGAAAATGATTACGTCAGAGTGAGTTTAAAATCCACAAAACAGATCACAGTGGGTGGGATGCGCTTCTTGGGAAAAGAGCATCTTCCTCTCCCCGCACCCCCTCCGCAGCCCGGGCCTCCGAGCGCTGCAGGAGTCGTTTTGGCATCCTCACCACGGCTCCCACACCTTCCCTGGAGCCTCGCCAGAGCCTCCAGAGCACCAGGACCGTCATCCCGACCCCAAGCCCCGTCCCAGCAGCGATGCCGCTGCACCTACGTGGCTCCCAGTGCACTAGGATGCACGGCTGTTGCAGCTGGCATTAAAAAAAATACAGTGTTAGTAGTTCTGGACCTGGGAAATAGATTGGAAAAGTGAACGCTGAAATCCAATACACCTCAAAACGACAAAAAACCCCAGCCGTTCTGAAACAACCTCAAATTTTTCAGACTGTTTCATGATTTTAAGGGCTGCCAATGCTGTGGCTGGGCCGGCCTGGGAGCGCTGCTGCAAACAGGGCTGCTCAGCACTGCATTTCTCTACCAGGAGTCTACGTCAAGCTATTTCCACCCACGACACGTATTTCTTCACCCACAACTGCACACATGCACTTCAAACAACTTTACGCAGGCTGCAGAGAGCAGCGATGCCCCAGGACCTTCACAAATCTCCAGCTTAGCAGAACCTTTCGACCGCAGCCTCACAAAGCTCTTAAGCACTATCCCAAATCCCACTGCGAGCACCTGGCCCAAGTTAAGCCCAGGCTTAAATCCCTGCTGAAGAGGGGCCGGCAGACGTGATCCAGGGAGGATGGTGGTTCCTCCCGAGTCTCTGGCGTTATCTCCTCCTGGGACAAAACACAAACGCCAAAACTGCGTCTCTGAGCTACCTCAACGAGGCATCGGGAAGATTAATAAATTAATGATTATAAAGCACTTTCAGAGCTTTTGGATGAAAGGCTCTATGGAAGTACAAAGAATTACATAATTTATTATTCATTATTATTATCACTCAGCGTTAGCTTCTCCCGCACGCTCCTATATGGCACCAGCCTGGCCTCTGAGGAAGGTTAACTCCTCGCCCCGCAGCCGGGCTCTCCCCACCAGTGCCTCGCAGACGGACGAGCTTGGCACTGCCAGATATTCCTGGGTACTCAGGCACCCGGAGATGCTGAAAGGCACACGGTGACGGGTCCAGATCAAGAGGACCTGGGCAGCTGGCACTTCAAAGAAGCCCTCGGGTGCCCCTCTGCGCCTTTAGGTGTCCAAGTGCCGTCAAAATCTGGCCCCGGCACCGTAAGTCAGGAGCCGAGTAGGGAGAGGAGCCAAGAGACGAGGCTTCCAGGCTCCACATCTGGTTACCAGCAGGACCCAGGACAACCTGCTCGGAATACCTGCAGTGAAATAATTCTCGTGTCTCATGGAGGCCGCTGACAGCAACCTTGCAGCATCCCCAGCACAACCACCGTGCCTGCGACTGTCCTGGCACGTCAGCAGCCCCACGCTTCTCTCCCCGCTGCTCCCACTGACCACTTGCCCCAAGATTGTTGCTACCAAGGCACGGATAGAGAAATGCCAAAAATAGGAGATGGAGAGACCAGAGAGGACAGGGGAGAGTGGCTGGGGGACGCAAGAAGCCACCAGGCATTGAAGAGCACCAAGGGTACACAGCACGGGCTGCGGGTCCCCTGTGTCCCACAGACGAGATAAATCTGCAGAAAAGCCACGTGTGGCGGGGAGAGGCAGTGATGTCTCCCCNCTCCCACTGACCACTTGCCCCAAGATTGTTGCTACCAAGGCACGGATAGAGAAATGCCAAAAATAGGAGATGGAGAGACCAGAGAGGACAGGGGAGAGTGGCTGGGGGACGCAAGAAGCCACCAGGCATTGAAGAGCACCAAGGGTACACAGCACGGGCTGCGGGTCCCCTGTGTCCCACAGACGAGATAAATCTGCAGAAAAGCCACGTGTGGCGGGGAGAGGCAGTGATGTCTCCCCATCCCTCTGATCCTGCAGAACTCAGAAGGGGCTTTTTGTTACTTGCTTCTTGTTTGGAAATCGCACAAACAGAAAATGATGCAACGGAAGGAAATCCCATCATGGAAGAAACCCTTCACGTACCGCAGCCACGGCTCACGTTGCCACAGGAACCTCCCCCGGACAAAAGTGCATCCCCTCATTAGCTGTCAGTTACGAGCTCCTGGAGACATCTGCCCAGATGGGCCGCAACAGAAACAGCACCGCGCACGAGGCAGGGCCAGCGCCCACTCGCTAACATGGCAGCCAGCATGCAGGAAGGGTGGCCACGCACCGGGGATGCTCTTCAAAGGACGGTCACCGCCGGTCTGCCAGAAAGATGCTGAAATACCACAGTGCTGTAGAGTAAAACCTCCCCCAACAGACCCTCAAAAATTGTTGAGTATGCCATGGATTCGTTGGTAAGACTATCCCCTGCTCGAGCTGCTCCGCTAGCCACGGCACAGGGGTCTGCATCGGTCCCTCCCACTGTACTCAGTGCAACCCTGCACTCCTACCTGCATCTCCTCTGCCTGGATTCCCCGAAACGCAGAAGGAAATTAGTATCTTTCCAATCTCCTAGGGTCTGAAGATAAATCAGAGGCTCTCAGACGTGCCTGGGAGGGCCCTGTGAAGTGCTTCGCCAGACAAGGGAACGCACGCTTGCCTTGACAGCTGCAGAAAAGGGGCAGAAACACTCAGCGAAAGTAATTAATCCCAGAGATGAGAGGTGGAACGAGCAGAGATCAACACAGCCTTAGTGACGGCTCTCCCCGACAGGCATCGCACCACCAGCCGCACGCTGCCGGGGCACGTTGGGATGCTGCGCCAGGTTCTGGCCATGTGAAGGGCCACGTGCTGCTCCATGGCACAGCTGCCCGGGCACTGCTGCCTCACCTGTGTGGGCACACGGGTCTGGTGCACCACGAAAGAGAGGTGGCAAGAGGCCCGGAGCGGGCAGGCAAAACCCCAGGCAGGCCAGGCACTCATCGAGGGAGCGATCAGAGGATGTGAGTCTTTTTAGGAGGCGACGTGGTGGAAAGGGAAGGGCGCCCAAGAGAAAGGAGCAGAAAGTTGGGAATAAAGTGATTCAAAAGGCAATGACCCTCTACTGGCCTCATCCAGCAAAAGAGACATCCCCGTGCCTGCAGACCATGGTTTCACCAGCACTGTGCTTGTTTGGCATCGGCTGCCGGTAAGACACAGGGCATCGCTGACCATGTGCCGTGTCGTCAGCCCCGCTGGGGTTGGCATCTTCCCGGTGCAGAGAGGAGCTGCCCCAGGGGTGCAGAAAGCCCAGCAAGCAGAAGATCACTGGCAGACAAGGCTGTGCCAGGGCTGGCTCTTCCCAGATCTCTCTCTGTTGGAGATCGGATCAGCGCAACGGCTGCAAATCGAGCGGGCAACTGCAGCACGGCAATAACCATACCTGGCCCAGCACGGCTGCACCCACCGTGGGTCATAGCTGCAGTGAGGACACCAAAATCCGGGGCTCAGCTCCAGCCAGGGTCTGTGCCCAGCCAGCTCTTCCACGTTCTCACTATTTCTTCTCCCCGAGCCACTTCGAGGAAGTCCAGCCGGGGTACCCCAACCTCTCCTACCATCATTCACAGTTTGGCTATGCGGACATGTCCCCTGCAACCTGCCCTCCTCCTGCCTGCTCCCGGCTGTGCCATGGCGAGAGAGCAACCCCGTGTGTAGGGTTGTGCAATGCACCAGTATTGCCTCTTCTCCATATGGGAGAACTTGCTGCATCCTAATCTATTGCCTTTTTGGGTAAGCGCTGCCGTGGGACTGCAGCAATGACAGCGGGGAGAGCTCGCAGGTCTGCTACACGTTAGCAGTTCTCTGGCAGAGCGAAGGGGGAATATCTCCGACCTGCAAGAGGAGAGGCAAACTTGAGCCACCAAAGCCTTTGTTTCCTTTGTGCAATCCTTCAGAAGAAAAAAAAAAAACAAAGGGATTTTGCTAAAACTGGGTGGCTCAGGCACCAGCCACGTTAATAAGATTACAGCGGATGTTCAGACGGGAAAGCCACTCGCTTAGAAAATCAGGTTATTAAACTGATACTGAGACACTCATAGAAAAATACTGAACTCTCTGGTGTCGAGCTCTTCACTCCAGACCATAACAACAAAGCAAACCCCTCCAACTAACGCACCCAAACTTTGACAGGCACCCACAGGGTTTGGCTCCCTGTTTAGGGAGAAGCCGCCCGGCTCCAAGGAAGCAGCGATGGGGGGGGTGGGGGGGGTCGGGACCACCACGGCCCATCCCCGGGTACCCGGCCGGCAGCGAAGCCCCAGGGCTAGGCAGCCCCGGGGGAAAGGATGCTCGGAGCAGGGGCGCAAGGAGAGGCAGGAAAAGGAAGGTGCATCGCCCCGGCTGGGCAGGATGCGGCCCTTGTCCCACGGCTACTGAAGGCTTAGAAATAGGCCACGGAGAATCGATCGTAGGGCGAAACAGAGCGTTTCTCTGGCTCCCTACCCCTCTCCTCGTCTCTGCTGCCTTGTGGGTTGGGTTTTTTTTTTACCCTCCCAGGCGAATCCGCGAATTCTTGCAACAAAGCCCGGCCGAGCCTGCGCCCTCCCTGGGGAACGGCCCCGGCCGCCCCGACGCCCGGAGGAATCCCAGCGCTCCGCTCCAAAGGCGGGGACGAGCCGGGGGCGGGGGGGAGGCCGCGGCCCCCAGCACCCCCAGAACGGCCCCATCCTCCGTCCGCCGGCGCCCGGGGCCGCCCCGCAGCATCCCCGGCGCGCAGCCCCTCGGCCCCGCGCCCTGCCCCCCCGCCCCCGCCCCGCCGGCAGGCCCGTTTACTCACAGTACGTTTTCCTGGTCAGCTCCTCCACAACTTCAGGCTTCAACTTGCTGTTGGATTTCCCCATGGTGGCGGGGGCAGCGCCGTGAGCCCCGGCGGAGCGCCGTCCCAGCAGCGATGCCGCTGCACCTACGTGGCTCCCAGTGCGCTAGGATGCACGGCTGTTGCAGCTGGCATTAAAAAAAATACAGTGTTAGTAGTTCTGGACCTGGGAAATAGATTGGAAAAGTGAACGCTGAAATCCAATACACCTCAAAACGACAAAAAACCCCAGCCGTTCTGAAACAACCTCAAATTTTTCAGACTGTTTCATGATTTTAAGGGCTGCCAATGCNCGGGCTACATCCCGCGGAGGGGCCGGGCAGCGCCGCGCAGCGCAGCCGGGAACGGGGCGGCGGGGGGGTGG